>PJEM01012980.1:0-17352 GCA_004023845.1 Helogale parvula
CAAGGGTTTGTGAATTACAATTATCTTTCTCTTGACTTATGGCTACAGTTGCCTAGTATTCTAGTTTTATCTGGCTTCTAACCTTATGAGTTAGAAATATAAATATTACTTTATCTGCAAGCGTGCAACCCCCACCCCCGCCCCCCATTCCTTTGGGATCATTCTGGTACTTCTTCTGGGATCATTTAATTTCTTCTTACTTCTACACATGCACACCCAGAAATAAATACCATCTCAGCCAGTTTCCAAACCTCAGTCTTTTTAAAACCTATTTTCTATCACTGTTTTTCCCACTGCATTCTGTTTAATTTCTTCAGTGATGCTTTACAGTTTGTTAATTCCTGATGAGTTTAAACCTGCAGTTTTCAGCTACCGAATTCTCATTTCCATTAAGTCTCTCTTTCTAAAAATTTTATTTTTCCATCTCCAAAGACTGAGTGACAATTTTGCATGATTTTTTCTAATAGTTCAGATTTTCAATGCTCACTCTTGGGTCTTTTGAATTATTAAGTGTATTCGTTTTATATTTTTATTTGGTAATTCAAGGCCTGCAGTCTGAGAGTCTGGTTCCAGGTATCTTTCTTGCTTGCTTGCTTCTGTTTTCTGCTGATTCTCACTCCTTGTTGCTTATTACCTGATATGCCTGGAAACATTTTTTTTTTAAATTTGTGAACTCCACTTGCATTGAAACTAAGTGTGTTCCCCTGGGGAGCGTTGCATGGGCTTCTGTGTGGCTCAGGACAGTGAAAACTCACAACTTGGGTGTTTGTTAGTTCTTTTTTTTTGTTTTCTTTGTTTCGTTTTGGTTTTATTTGGCAGTCAGATAGTGTAAATTCTTTGTCTTACACATTTTCCGTGAAGACTTACTTTTTCCTTCTAATCAAAGGTCAGGCACAGAGACCACTTGGCCTTTCCCTCTGGCCCCTTGTCCACCTTGACCTCATGTTTGGGAACTAAACTATAATGCGAACACAGAGGTGGGGATAAAGAGAACCGCGGGCTCTATTGCTCTGCGTGCAGCGGGGGCAGCGGCAGGCCTGCCCCAGGGCCAGAGCTCGGGGATAGTGCAAGCAGGACACCCATCAGGCAGGATGATGTCGTGCCCGGCTCGGAGATGAGGAGCCACCTGCTGCCAGACAGTCAGCCAGCCCATCACCAACTCATGGCCCAGTCACCATGCTCCCCCCCCCCCCCCAGTCCTGGCCGAGCTCGCAGGGACCCTGCAGAAGGGGGAGGAGAAATGACAGTTCCTTCAGAAACACATGTTTTCCATTTGGCTCTTTTGCACACGGCCGGTAACTCTTGTTCTTGGGGCCAGTGAGTGTGAGGATGTCTTCAGTGCCAGGTGGGGTGTGTGCTGCTGAGGGACAGCAGGGGACAAGAACGAGCCCATTGAAGACGCACGGCTGGAGTGGACCGGAGGCCGTCGCTGTCGATGAGGGCTGTGTGCAGTCAGCGGAGGAGGACCCGGGGGGCCCGGCCACCCAGAGCAGCCATTCTGGGGCCACGGGATTGCCCGCAGGAGGACTGGAAAGGACAGTGTTTCTAGGACATCCAAGGAGCCCTCTATGATGCCCAGAGATCTGTCGTTCTCTGCCCGCAGCCCCCGCAGCAGTCCAAGTCTCTCCTAACAGCCCTGGAGCTGTTAGGGTGGCTAATAATTCCTGCTAATTCCTGATAATTCATGCTCCAGCCACACCTCCCCCTAGCCTGCCCTGATCTGCTTCCAGAGCTCCCCGAACTGCACGCCGTGACTCCCGCCAGAGAGACCGGAGCCAGCGTGAGCCACCCTGGAGGACGTGCGGAGACCGACGCCGTGGTCCCTGATAATTACAGTGATCTTCATGTCACAGCCGATCTTGGTTCCTGCCGCTGCCCTGAGAGCACCTTTCAGGGGAACTCCCCCCACCCCCGTGTGTGCACGCTGAGCTCACATGCCAGCTATGCATGCATCACGCGTAGACACAGTCAGTGGGCTGCCTGAACCACTGAACCGAGGAGAATCACACACCCATTACCTCCCCCGGGGCACAGTGGGTGACAGGAGTTTTCATCAGGCGCTTGGGGCTGGTGTGGGAATGATGAGGTCATGGGGCAGGGCTCCATGCAGGGGGGCAGTGGTGTGTGAGGTGTGAGGTGTGGGTGTGCTGTGTGTGGCGGGCGAGAAGTGGGTCTGGGCCGTGGGTCCTCAGAGCCCAAGAAACCTCACTGACTGACAAGGTCTGCTCCCTCTTCTGCTGCCACAGCATATCCTGTCCCACCCTGGTCCTCACCCTGGACCTCCGGCACTGGTCTTCTTCCTCAGCTCTGGTCGGTCACAGAATGATCTCGTGAGGATGTTTGTGGTGCCACGTAGGACTGACCCAGGATAGGACTGTCCCAGGATATGACTGTCCCATGAAAGGACTGTCCCAGGGTAGGACTGTCCCAGGGTAGAACTGTCCCAGGATAGGATTTGTCCAGCAGGAGGCGGGCACAGCCCTGCTGCCTTGGGGAGATCTTTTCATACAGTTAGATGCCCCAGAGGCAGAGGGATTCATGAGGAAGGGGCATGAGCCAGCTGGGCAAGGGACAGAGTGAGGGCTGTGCTGCCCTACCCAGGACTCCAGCAGCCCCTGCCTGGGGCACGCACCCTTTCTCACTGCCCTACCCAACCCTCCTCTGGCACATCTGCACAATGGACCTTGGAAGTCCCGGGGGCTCAGGGGTGGGTTTGCCTGGGTCAGAACCTTTGTGTCAACTTGGCCCAAAGATGTGGGCACCCAAAGACGATCCGTAGCTTTGTAAGAATGCAGGCCATGGAGAGCCACCCTGCTCTCCCCGCTCCCAGCTTTAGGGCAACCCCAGGGCGAGAGGAAAACCCCAGTGACCATTATCTGAGTTATCAGAGAAAAGACCAGAAGGATACTGGTGAAGACAGTTATGGCGTTTTCAGAATCAGGGTGGTGCTGAACATAGGCCACCAACACCTTATCCATGTGGCAGGGCTCACACAGCTGCCTCCCCAGTGTCACGGGCTGTTTGATTGGGTTTGCCAAGTCCTCACTGTCATAGCCACATGTCTACAGCCTCTGGTGGCACAGAGCAAGCCTGAAAGGGCACCGTGCTGGCCTTGGGTGGCACGGGGCGGTGAGGCTGGGTCCCCACAGAGCCCAGGCGAAGGTGAGCCCTGGGGCATCCGCTCTCCAACCTAGAAAGCGTCGGCATGTCTCATCCATCTGTGGCATCCAGAAGTTGGATGTCCCAGTTTCCCAGCCCAAGATGGAGCAGAGACGGATGGACCACCAGAAACAATTCAAGACCTCACTTCCCAGCGACTATTCCTGGCTCTACTCCGGCATCCACCTGCATGGGTTCATTAGCATTCACATACTCCTCACGCGTCCAAACAGGTGCCAGGATTTCCACTTTCCTTTAAGGTTGTACTTTAGTCTCTTTTGCGGGGGGTAGGGGTGGGGAGGGGACCATCGGAATGTATGACAATTATGAAATTTTTTTAGTTTATGCCCTTTGGTTAAAAAACAGAGAAAACCATTTAAGTAGACAGTATTGTCCCATAGGAGGATGCAAAATGCACGGTAACTCTGCAAAATAAATGAGCTTTCCTCACTTGAAAATCACATCTGGCAGGTGTCTGAGAGTTTTCGAAAGACATTTAAACATGCCTGGCTGCCGTGTGGCTTTCCACCCGGCTGTTTACAGATACAACCAGTTTTGTCTGACAAGCAGCCAGAAAACATTTCCACAAGTGGAAACTCTTTAAATGATTTTGTGGTCAAAATTCTTCTGTGAAACTATTATCATACAAGTCCATGAAAGCTATGATGCCTTTCTGGATTGATTTCATTTATTTTTCTTAAGTCAATAATAGGAAAAGGCTAACCAGAGTTGAAAGAATAAAACCTGCACCCCATAACACGTAGCACGTAATAGGATTTGGAATCGGTTCTGTTTCTCTTTCTAGCTGAGTGTTTTCTCCATGACGCACTGCGACGTATAAAACTGCACAAACGTGCGCACATCCGCATTTCCCGCCTTATGGTTTGCTGGCTCCCCAGCGCCCCACAGGTGACCTTGGGGGAAATTTGTTCTGCTGTTTCCTGTCTTCTCCGCAGACCTCCACCCTCGTCTGCGCAGAAATCAAGCTTTTGTCCAGACCCACGTGATGTCCGCCTTCCACGTCCCGCTGAGGTTCTGGGAGGAACAGGAGTTTTATGTTCTCTGACCTGATGCCTTCTGCATGGTTGGATGGGCGAGAATTGAGACCTCGTTCCTCCATTTACTAAATGATGGCTTTAGAGTTCTCCCCCCAAATTTAAAAATCCCCAAATGGAGTAAAGAGCCACACCCACTAGACGAGCATACGGTGGGGAGCGGGGAGCGGAGACCCTGATGGCCACGTCACCCAGCGTTGGTGCAGTAAGGAGACAATGCCAGGTGCAGGGAGAAGGGGAAGCCCGGCGTCATTGTCATCCTGGCTCGGTGACATTGTTTCCCCCCACGTGGTGGGTAGGGGCTCCACCACTTACGGGATGGAGGGGACCCCCCGAGTAGCCCTCTGATGAAGCTTCTTTTCCACCTGGGCTGGTTCCAGGTGGATTTCTGTCACTTGCACTCCACGGAAGCCCACCTGCTTTCCCAGCAACCTCACGACAGAGAGCACAGGAAATCCATGAGGACGAAACAGCAGGGAACCCAGGCTGACAGACATTTCATGAGATAAGGAGCTGCCCTATTCTCGAGGGTAACGTCACCAGAGATGAAGGTAGGCTATAGCACATTCTAGAGTAAAGGAGGCCAGGGACATAAGGATTTTGCTCTTGATTCAATCCTGGACCAGGGGAACGGGTCTCAAGGCAATTATTGTGACAACTGTCAAAATTGGCATCAGAACTGACGACTAACTGGTATCTGTTGACCTTAGATTTCTCAATCTTGATCTTGTGCCCTGGCTCTGTTACCAAATTCTCACCAGGTGCTACTGCCCAATGGCTCGAGTCTAGGTGACTCTCACAAAATTTGAACAGAAACAACACACACACGTACACATGTATAAATCTGTGTGCAGGATGGGGGAGGGGCAGAGAGAGAATCTCGAGCAGGTTCCACGCTGTCAGCACAGAACCACAGAACCGGACATGGGGCTCCATCCCACGACCCTGGAATCCAACTTGAGCTGAAATCAAGAGTCAGGCGCTTAACCGACTGAGCCACCCAGGCCCTCCCCATTCCTGTGATTTTTGCGTATGTTTGGAATTACATCAAAATGAAAAGTTACAAGGTATTAGTAGGTATGTGTATATCCATAATAGTTACAGAATGAATTAGTAATTAAACGTATGTGGGAAATTATCAGTGAAGATGTACACACGTCGTTTGAACTGTTTTTGTCACTTTGTTACAAATCCGAATTAGTTCAAAATGATAAAAAAAATACTCAAAAAACACCTGTATTCATTTATTCACGAAATACGATTTCCACGATAGGGAAGAAAATGGTGCACCTGCTCTGAGTTCAAGAAAGTAGCCGTCCAGGCAACTGCTCGCGTTGCCACCCTCTGCGACATCCCTCCTGGAGGTGGTGTCTGCGCTGAGGCTCTGAGGTCGGGGCGAAGGCGCCCAGGGGAGGAGCGCTTCCGCGCACCAGAGGGCCGCCAGGTCACGAGACCCGCAGGCAGGTGCACTCCCTCTGGCGGAGGACAGTGCGGGGCACAGTCTCTGTGCTGCCTGGGTTTCCAAGCACCAATCCTTGGGAGAAAAAGCTGGCTTTTGATTGCATACCAACTTGAACATGTTTTAAACTACATTTAACTAGAGGCTGCCTGGGTGGCTCAGTCAGTGAAGCATCTGACTCTTGGTTTCTGTTCAGGTCATGATTTCACGGTCCATGGGTTCAAGTCCTGTGTAGGGCTCTGTGCTGACAGCTCAGAGCCTGGAGCCTGCTTCAGATTCTGTGTCTCCCTCTTGATCTGCCCCTCCTCCTCCCAAAACAAACAAACAAACAAACAAACAAACAAATAAACTTTAAAGCAAAAAATAAAATAAAATAAAACAGTTTTGCAGAGCACTACAAATAGAATGTAAGTGTGTATCTTTATTATTTAAACTCACAGAAGTTGATAAAAGAAACATCAGACCTCAATAGGTAAAAACACTTTATGTAAAAAATAGAAAGTATACATCATAAAGATATAACCAAGAAAGCATCCTAAGCAAAAAATTACTTATTTTTGAATAAACGCTTCTCTCTTTGAGTACAAAAAGGCCAGATTTGTACCTTCCAAAATCTCCCTAAGCTTTCAATAAGAAAGGAAGTAGGTATGTTGTCAATATATACACAGAAAAAGTGAAATAAATTGCAATTAGGTAGTTTAAAAACCCAAATCAACAAAAATATTAAAATTAAACACAGACAGAGAAATTATTCTTTTTATTATAAAATACCTGCTTTTCTAAATTTCCCTGATTTCTAGCAAGGCCGTGTATTATATTTAAGTGAGAAACAGGCGGTGATTGAGTTTAAGGACTTTTTGTCCCAATTTCCTAACCAACATGGTAATTTACAAGGTTGAAAATTTTGTTACTTATGTGAAATTCAGATTTTTGCCAAAAATTTCAGGAAGCCAGTACGGCTTGAAAATAACATTTTTTATTGAGGTATGGTTGACTTACAACATGATGATGGTTTTGGATGTATGACTTGATGGTTTGATATTAATATATATTGTGAAATAATCACATAAGTCTAGTGCACATCGTGATCCCACATTGTTACCCAATCTTTTCTCTTGGGATGAAGACTTTGAAGATCTACCCTCTTTGCAACTTTTGAATCCACAACATGGTGTGGTTAACTATGGTCACGGTGCCAGACATCACATTCTGGCATATTTTAGGGGCGCTTGGGTGGCTCAGTTGGTTAGGGGTCTGACTCTCGAGTTCCACTCTGCTCATGATCTCATAGTGTGTGAGTTCAAGCCCTGCGTCAGGCTCTGTGCTGACAGTGAGGAGCCTGCTTGGGATTCTCTCTCTCTCTCTCTCTCTCTTTCTCTCTCTCTCTGTCTCCCTCTCTCTGCCCCTCCCCTGCTCTCTCTCAAAATTAAAATTAAAATACAAAAATAGCATATTTTAATAGGTGTATTTTTGAGCACATGAGATATCAGAATATAAGATAGATTTTCTTTCAGGATAATGGCTACATAAAATATTTCAGTCTAAAAACCCGTGAGCTGGAGGACCTCTGGGACCCTCTAGCCCTTACCAGGGTTGTATCCCTGAGAACAGACTCTTCCTGTGGGTGGCATAACAACAGGTGCAGAAAGAACTCCCTGCTTAGCGCAGGTGGCCCTTGACCCCGGAGCGAGGTGGCAGTGGGGCAGGGGAGTGACAGCGCTTGGCCAACTCCTGGCTCTGGGTTGTAAACCGTGAGGATTCAGAAAACTACTGTCATGTCTGGGCAGGACGTCCACTTGTTGGAAGCTTTGTGTCCCCACCAGCTGCCAGCTCGGGGTCCCCATGGGGACCCAGGGGACTGGGGACGGAACAGGGCAGATTTGCTTTGTGGGTCCAGACATGTCCACCCTTTACTTACTGTCTGTTTTGTGCGGGAGCAGATGTGAGATTCAGGTGGACACATGATGGCAAAGCCATCGCCCCCTTTGTCCCTTTACAGGAGACACACATCAGTCCTGCTAGCCAGTCTCCCCAGGTGTCTCTGGTTAGCTTGATGTTTTTATCTTTTGCTCTTACTGGAAGCTTTCGTTGCTGACATCAAAACAAAACAAGAGTGAGGCTTCTTCCAGGCTTTGCTCTTCCAAGTTCATAAATTCATCTTGGCAGGAAGTGCCCTTACTGACAGGGGTGTCAGGCTTACTGCGACTTTCAGAGAAATGATACATGTGGTCATTACGGCACCACGGCTCTATGCTCCCAGACACCGGAGACTTCCCTGCGAATTCACTGTGCCTTGGACTCGGGAGCGTGATTGCCGGGACACCACGGTTCCTACAAAACTAAGGCTAATTTACGGTCTGGGGAAATGCTCTCACTAGGAAGTCAATGTTATGAAACAGGTCGGAGATCAATGGTAACACACCACGCTGCCAGTTTGCTTTGTTTGCATGTTCTTCCAAGGTCAAAACAACCTAAGCATTTCAAGATTTCTAAACAACTGCAGAAACTCAGAACACCAGAGAGCGGGATGGGGTGAGGGTGGGGAAAACTATTGCCAAGGGTTTGGATGCAGGAGGGGGTTCTCTTGACCTTGAAGAGGCCCCCCCTGTACCCCGGCTCACTGCGGGACCCCCATCTGGTTTCACCAAGACCTTTTCAGACCGGCGACAGGTGTCACTAACACTATGACCATCTGGTGAGGATGGAGTTCACCCTCAAGACGGAGCTGTCCTCTGTCACATCAACTGCAGGAGGCCGCGTATGTAGAGACCTGGAGACTTTCTGCCAAGCCCTGGCGTCTGAGGGTCTGGATTTTTAGTCCAGCTACCGGCTGTTGCTTCCTTTGTCCGCCACCTCCTGGCTCTGTGAGCCTGGGCAGATAAGAACCAAGCTGTGTGGATGAGATTTTCTGATCTGCAAAATGGGAGTGACTGCCCAGTGAATGTGTCCTGTGTTTACCGAGGGTCAGATCCTGAGGACTGGGGGGCACACGGCACACCTTCAGCATGCACCGGGCACTCGTGTGGGTCACTCTGTCATGTCTCTTGATATTTAGCATCTCAACCCTGAAAACCCTGGCTGCCTTTGAGAACTACTTGGTCTTATCAGACATAATGGCTTTTTGCCAGTTAAGTGTTCTAGTCGCATATAGAAAACTGTATAAAGTCACATGTAGACGCACAGCGCAAATCCCACTGCCAAATAGGTCGTCCCAGAAAATTAAATGGCATCGTGCCCCGTGACACAGGCAAGAGTTGTTCAACTTCACAGCAAAGGAGCACTGAAATGTGAGTCAAGGGCACACCTGTCACTCTGGGGAAGTCGCAGCTCCCAGCCCTGTATGTAATCAATATAGAGGAGATGGTCCTCCGTTGGCACGATCGTCGTGGGGTCTGGTATGTTCGCGCAGGTCCCAGCCCACCGTGGACTTGCGCTAATTGCTGACTGGCACTGAGGAGACCCATTGTTACTCATGATGATTCTCAAATCGTGATGCCTGTACGGATGACAGAGAAGCAGGGTCTCTGTTTTGTCTCCCAGGGCACCAGACTGGAAGGCTTTGCCTCTTCCTCTGCAAACCGTTTTATCTCATTCGCTGTCCCTCACTGGTACCTCCCTTCCAAATAATCCTCAGAGTCACCTCACTTTCCTCAATTCAATCCCCTCACGAGGGGAGGCCCCTCGCCCCGTGTCTGGAGGGTCCGGCAAAATTCATTTGCCTCAGGGCGTGACTGCCACATCCAACCCAGCAGTGGTTCTCCTGTACAAAGGGGCAGAAAGAGCCTCCCGATCCACCTCTGCATAAGGTCCCTCTCTTCGGCCGTCACCCCAAGCCCCGGCAGATTCCCCCCTGCACGCACCAGCTCAGACGATGCACCCCCTCCCCAAGTCCCAGCTTCTCTACAAGGATGGACCAGAAGGCCCACATCTCTCAAGTCTTTTCTGTCCCCACTGCGCGCCCCTGGGTGTGAGCGCCCCAGGACCTCTGCTCCGACCACATCGCTGCGCTAAGGGTCTGGGGTTTCTCCCCTTCTGGTCTTTGAACCAAGCCGTGTGGCAGTGTTTACTGCTGGTGCTTTGCCTGAAACAGTGTGCGTCAGCCTTGGCCCTTTACAATCCAAGTGAGGAAATATGCAGTTGGTCCTTCTAAACACACAGTGTCACTGGAGATGGGGGACAAGCGGCCTGCGGCTCATTATCTCCCTGAAGACAGCTAGCATTTGAGCAATGGATGCAAATCCGTGTTGATGGAAAGCAGATCAGGCAAGATGCAAGCAGCTATTCCCAGGAAACACTTACCAAGGTCAAGGTCAAATACTGAGGCAGATGAGAATCAGTGTTACTCATGGGTCTGGGTCCCAACTAGGTGATGGGAAGGAGGTTGGGATGAAGGTGCTGGAGTCGATTGCACCAAATGACACAATTTTCTGCCTAGACACGGGGAACACCCAAGACTATCCACTTGTCTCTAGAAAACAGGACACGAGAGGGAAAGGTGCTTCTCTGTGCTCACACAGGGTCACTGAGTGGTGTGGGCACTGCGATGGTTAATTTTATGTGTCAACTTGTGGGCCCACCCATTTGGAGGTGTGTGTCTGTGAGGCTGTTCCTGGGTGAGGTTAACATTTGAGTTAGTAGACTAAGTAAAGCCGATGGCCCTCCCTGATGTGGTGGGCCTCGTCCAAGCAGTTGAAGGCCTGAATAAAACAAAAATGCTGAGTAAAAGCGGATGTGTCTGGCCTTGCAAACTGAGCTGAGACATCAGTCTATTCCACAACTTTGGAATCAGACTCAAGCTGTGGCCCCTGTATCTCAAGCCTCCTGGCGCGTGGACTGGAGCGCACTCCATCGGTTTCCAGCTGGGACTAGAACCACATATCAGGTGGGTGTCCAGGCTGCAAAGTGTAGACCTCGGGGCTGGTCAGCCTCCACCACCACACAAGCCGACTGCTCACGGTAAACCCCTTGTGCGCACGCACCTCGCCGGCTCCTGACTGATCCAGGCACCGAGAAACCCTTCCCATTGGTGGGGGGTGCAGTCTGCCAGGGGAACGGAGGGAGCTCTAGGCTGAAAACATTTGGATCACACCATTGTGATGAAAGCCTGAATGGTCTTTTCCAGTCAGTGGAGGTGGACTGTCTACCAGCAAAACGTGGGAACATGATACTCCAGAGCCGTTGGGAAAACATGACTGTCAAAATCACGTTAGTTTCTGGATGAGGCGATTGCAGTGCAGAACACTGTTCTTGAACAACCTTTTTGTTGGTGGGGGTTTTATTCTTACTCCAATGGAGGGTTCACTTCCGTCCTTTATATTCATTACGGTACAGTGTTTTTCCTCTAGGAGAGACCTCCCTTGAGACCCCACAGACCAGCCTCTGCTCTCGATCCACTGGTGAAGGGAAGGGAAGATTCATTTTGTTAATCTCTACATGCAGCAAAACTTGGTCAGAGATTTCTTGGCTGTTGGCGCCGTAGTTTATGACAGTGGTATGAATGAAGGCATACACCTCCTTACAATGCTGTGCTCAGGGCTTGTCTGTGTTTTCTAGAATCTGAGGTCTGCGGAACTCAGAGCACACTGGATGTTTGCTCCCTGAAATACCCCGGGAATGGGAAATGTTATGAGTCTGCCCTGATTACGAATATGTGGCTTGAGAGCACATGGAGGGCGCGGGCTCCGAATGAGTCAACACTGCATTTGGACGGTTAGGTTTCTCTTCAGCACCTTATACACCCTCCCCCACTGGAGCTGGGCTGTTCAAGATAGAGTGCTGGGACAGAAACTTCAAATAAGAAAATGATCTCCCCGAGAGAGAGTTGTAGGATGCCACCTTTAGAGAGGCCCCTACAGCTGGCCTGGCACAGCGGCCTCGGGGGACAGAGGCTGTGGGATTGGCTCAGGGCGGGCATGGGCGGTGCATAGGGGTGCGTGGGGGGCACAAGGAGGGCAGAGCAGAAGAACGTGGGGGGAGTGGTTCAGAGGTGGGCACAGGGCAAGAGAAGGGTGGGGCTCCGGCTCAGGCCAGGACCGGGTCCTCCCAGAAGACTGAGGACAAACACATCTTTTTAGGGCAACGTGGTCTGATGTTAGAAGGCATGTCCCTTGGGGCAGGAATCCCGGATGAGATGACACAAGCCATCTCCCGTCTGGCCTGCCCTAAACAAAGAGTCTGTGAACCCCTTGGCAAAAAGCCCATCGGATGGGCAATTCCAAGCAAATTCTCAGATCTCGCTGAAAAAACAAGGCGCTTTCCAAGGAGACCTTTGTTCCTTTGGAGTAGCGACTCTGCTAAGTCTGCAAAAGCATTGGGGCCAAATCTGTGAACCTGCCCAAAATTGCTCCAGCACCACCCCATGTCTCCAGAGTGCGTCTGCACACCCGGATTCTCCTCTCCTTAGATATGTCCTTACTGCGTGCCTCCCAGAAGCTTCCGGATGCTGGTGTCTCATAGGGAGCAGGTGTGCCTTCTAGAGCCCACCAATGTGGAGGAGACCACAGGTGAAGTCAGGAAGACCCCCCAGTGGGCTGTCCCCTCCCTTTGCGTTGGGTCCATGACCATGAGTGACACAATCAGACCTCCCGCAGCTGAAACTGGCTGGAGGGTGGAGACCTCGCCTGGTGCACCGGTGGGAGAGCACGGCCACCACTCATGGTGACGTTGAAAGAGCTTTGCCTCCAGCAGGTCAGAACTGAGCAGGACGGGGCCCCACGCCATTCCCAAGGGCGTAGCCAGCTCGCAGGCATCAGGGGCCAACAGCTTCAGGTGCTCGACCTTCCTTGGAGAAGTCCGCTGGGACCCGCCTCCCACAGGCATCCGTGCCCAGCAGCCTTCAGTGAAAGCCCTCCCCCCCCCCCGCCGTCCATCCCCCCAGGGCCTCTCTCATGGCTCCAACACTGCACCCCACCTGCGGTGTGGGATCCAAATGCCCACATCAGAAGGGGAAGAGGGGCCAGTACCCTTGAAACCTTCCCGTTCTTCACCCATCCGTCCTACCCACACAGAGCCACACCACCTCGGCCCGGGAGGCCGTGCACCCTTGAAACTCAAAGTTCAGCCATTTCACAAGTGGTTGGCTCATGCCTGGGAAAACCCAAAAGCATGCCAGGGAGGAGAGGTAAATTGGAGTTTGTTTTTCCACGGCTCGTGTGGTTTCCTCCCAGGCTGCCTCAGATTGACCACATGATTCAAAAGACATGTGGCGGCTAATGCATTGTGGGGAGTCTTTATTTCAGTTCTACCCCCTCACCTTAAGAAGCCTCAGACTGTCCCCTTGGCATAAATCACAGATTCTGATTGCAACGTGCTGTGCAAAGGTACTGTGGCTGATAAGCTGTTGATGGACAACAATGCTGGGCCAACGTGTCTGCCACTTCTTAGGCCGATGTTGCAGATCTGAGTCCCAGCTGCTGGGAGAAGCCCTCATCCTTTCTCCTATAGGATTCAAGCCCCTGGCATGTCCCAGAGGAGGAACAGATCCAAAGATGTCCTTCACAGACGGTGGGTTTGAAATGGGGCCAAAGGGGCAGAGGGCAGGGAGCCACATGGGGACGTGCTGGTGCAGGCAGCAGTGGTCAGGGGAGGGGGCGTGGAGCTCTCCGGCTGGGGTCCTCCCTGGTGCGCCGCGGATCAGCATCTTGGAGAATGAGGCTGGAGGCAGAGGTGTGTGGCGGCCACTACCGGTGACCCAGCATGTCCACGGAGGACGGCTCCTAGGGACAGTACTGCCGCCGTGCTTCCAGAGACATGTGAGGGCATAGCCCATGTCAGCAGAGCAAGAGCCACCCCGTGTCTGTGGGTGGTGGAGACGGAAAGACAGGCATGTGCACCTGAAACTGGAGAGTAGCATTGGAAATGTGTGAAACAGGGAAAATAAACACCTGACACTTATGTTGCCGTGGTGGAGTCTCAGATGGCTCATGGTGTGCTGCCTTGTGTCCCCGTGCTGGGCTTCCCGGGGCTGTCCCCATGCTGGGCTCCCTGGGGCCGTCCCCTTGCTGGGTTCCCGGGACCGTCCCCCCAGATGCACCCCACCACCTGCTCTACCAGTAAGTTGGTGTCAGCTCAGAAACAGCCAGCACGACCAGTGGCAGGAGGTGGGAAGGACAGGCGTCTGCAGCCTGGGCAGCGGAGGGCAGCTTGGTGGCCGCTGAGCTTCAGCCCTCACAAGGCTCCGTGGGCTTCACCCTTCCCTGCCCTCACTGCCGGAACAGGAACACAGTTCCTGGCCACATACTGACCATGGCCCCTCCTCGTACAGCGAACACGGGTGGACCAGGCCAGCCTCAGCCCCTCTCCTTCCCCAGCTCGTAAAATCTTCATTTATCTGAAGACCCTCTGATGTCCTTCCAGAAGGTAAGTGGGTCCAGATCCCAGACACACCCCCACTGGCTGCGTGTGTCCTCACGGGGACTCCGCTCCCGTCCACTCATGGGAAGGGCCTGTGCAACAAGGGAAGAAACTCAGGGACGCACAGAAAACACTTCAAATAGTACAATCTGGAAACATGAAGACATTAGCGGCCTGGGTCTGGGTGAGAACTCGATCCCCATGAGGACTCGGGGGTTTTCCAGCCGAGGGTGCTGGTCTTTCTTCCAGCGGGGCTTCCCAAATGGACACCAGGCACGCACTTCCTCGGGGGCTTCACAAAGCTGGAAGTCAGTGCTGATGGGCTCTTGGAGGGCGTCTGACCCTTCCAGACGGTGCCCCACGCTCTCGCATCCTGATGCCCGGACGCTCACTCCGGGGTCACAGAGGAGGGTCAGGAGCAAGCAGAGGCAGGATGGGGAGACCCAGGACCCCACCAGGGCACAGCTGCTCCCAGCTGTGGCCCGTGCTCACGTGCAACTTTGCACAAGTAAAGAATTCTGCAGCTCCCTAATAGGCACTCTTGGATGGAAACAGAAGGCGACTGAGGAGGACGGATCCCCTCGAAGACAGACGCCTGGGAACTTTACCAGGGAAAGATGGCAGGTGGCCATGGCTCTAGGCTGTGGGCTGTGGTGGCCCTGGGCTCTCCTCTTTTCCCACAAATACCAGGGACCACGAACATGTCCAGGCCCGTCTCACCAGGAAGATGGTGAGGAGTCCCGTTCAAAGTGTGACCTTTGGTGACGGGATTTTCCATGACTGGAGAGCCCTGTCCCCGCGACCTCTCTTTCCTAGATGTCTGTAGATGCGAGCTCACACATCCCCCGCAAGGACTGTGCCTGGACGCTCCTGGAATCAGCACTCTGGCAGCCTGATGTGGAATATTCTCCTGTGATTGGGTGCATCTGTTCGCCTCCAACATCCCACGGGGTGGAGACAAACGGTCCGGGCACACACAGCATCATGGCCTGAGGAACCCCAAGCCCAGGGAACCCTGACCCTTTTGATGGGCTCAAGGCCAGCTGCCTGGGGGAGATGTTGTATCTGAGATGCGGGATAGGAATCAGACCTGCCCTTGGCATCCAGGAACTGCTGTCCCTGCCCCATCAGGCTGTCCGCGCTCCCCGAGCCCTCGAGAAGTAGTCTACAGCGGAGTCTTGGGGCTCACGAGAGGAGCAGCCCCCCACCAATGGAGTCGGGTTTCTGGCATGAGGCTAAGGCTTCAGCACCTGCCTCCTCTGCACCTGAACATGACCTGATGGTCTCGGGATGTCCAGCATCTTCATTGAACAGCGTGCATCATGTGTGATGGGAATCAGGGGTGGGGGGTGTGGGGAGGGACACCACTGCACCTTCTGACCATCGCCTCCCTCAGTTCCAGTGTCACAGACACGGCACTGGCTTCCTCTCTTTTTGAGAAGGTCAACCTCAGCGTGAGCTCGAGCACGCCACGACGCACCCCTCCCTGTGCAAAGACACCCTGCGGCACGTCCCCTGTGCTCCCCGTGTTCCCTGTGCTCCCCAACGTGGATCAAGGCCACGTGCCCATTATTTACTTCAACCCTATACAGATGCAAAACTGACTGAAGAATAACTGGGGATGACGTGAACAGACACAGAATTATTTTTTAAGGTTTAGATTTAATTGTTAAAACTTTAATATGCATTCATCAGAAGCTGATGAATTAAATTAGTTTTAATTTTCCTTTCCAAGCAGGTCAGTCTGGTGGATGTCTCAGCTGGAGACTTGATGCCCATTAGCAGGGCAGACTCCTTCTGGCCTTCCAGGGGTTGCCTTATTCATAATGAACAACACATTCATTTATTGTGTTCATATTTATTAAAGTGTAGCAGGAAAATATTCTAGTGGAAATAGAAAAATATATGGGAGAGTATCTTTACGAGTCACAAGTCAAGGAAGGACTTATAAACTAATATACAAAAGTCCCCGAGAATAAAATAAAAGATTGATTCAACTACATTCAAATGAAGACGATTTGCTCAGCCAAAAGTACTGGAAAGCAAGTAAAAAGAGAATAAAAGAAAACACCCCAAAAATTTGCATGCAAAATAAATAAAAAAAACAAAATCAGAAACAGGAACTCCTAATTAGCAAGAAAGGAAGAACACAAAAATTACTTTGTTTTTAACATTTGTGAAATATACAAAGATTTTTCCATATGAAATATAAATGGTAAAGAGCCATAGAAAAGAAATTGAAATTTAAAAAAATAGTTAACGAGTATTAGGTGTTGGGGTGTGCAAGGATCTGGGTCATAGGAATAAATGAGTATGATAAACTGTAGGTATTTTTTCATTGGAAATGCTTAATATTCCCCAAATAATCTACATATAACCACAATGGAATTCTAGTCAATATGTAATTATATAACATGGTGATAAAATTCGTCTGGGAGAAAATAACATAAAAAATATTAAAGAATATTTTTAAAAAATCAATGACGAGCTTCCTTACCCTTTTCAATGACGAGATGGATACAGGTCCAGTAAGTAGAAGGTGGGCACAGACACAACACAGCAAAGAGACAGATAAATGGAGAAAAGAAGTGATTTTGAGGAAGCAGACTAGTGTTTGTTTAACATTACTAGAAGATTAGGCCTTGTTGCACATATTGAAGGAAGGATAGAAAGCTGGCAAGATCATTGCCTTATTCATAACGAACAACACATTCATTTATTGTGTTCATATTTATTAAAATGTAGCAGGAAAATATTCTAGTAGAAACAGGTTTTAAAAAACAGAGTCATTTTTAAGGCAGAAAAAGACGTGCCCGAGGGGGTGCCCAGGTGGCTCAGTGGGTTAAGCCTTGACTTTGGCTCAGGTCATGATCTCACGGTTTGTGGGTTCAAGCCCCACATGGGGCTCTGTGCTGCCAGTGAGGAGTCTGCTTGGGATTCTCCCCTCTCTTGGTCCCTCCCTCACTTGTTCTCTCTTGCAAAATAAATAAATAAACTTAAGAAAAAGAAAACTGAAAAAGAGCTGCCTGCGAAAGATTACATACGTTATAGTGAAGGGAAATAAGACACGGTATAATTTTAGAAAAACAATGAAAACATAAGCGATCTAAAAGTATTAGCAATCTTAAAGAAGCTCTTCCTTGCTAACGATTGAAAAACGTTCTCAGAGGCAACTGTACAAAAAGTTATAAATGGGCAGGTCATCAAAGGAGAAGAAAGAAGCTACAGTAACAGCCCGAAACAACACAAGAAACAGAAGGAAAGAAAAGGGAAAACATCAAGTCTCTGGTAATAAAATCTCCACAAAGGTAAATAAAGTGAGTGGGC
>PJEM01012980.1:17452-43615 GCA_004023845.1 Helogale parvula
GAAGAGGGGAGAGGAAGGAGAGGAGGAAGGGGAGAAGGGAGGGGGAGGAGAAGGGAAGAGGAGGAAGGCAAAAAAGTAGGGGAGGTGAGGAAGGAGGTAGGGGAGGTGGGGAGGAGACCAGCAACCTTCTAGGGGCTTTGCTAAATGTTTGCCCAGCTGTGTTTAGTGGCCCAGAACATCATTTGTGCTACAGCTTCGAATAAAAGCACCATTTTAGTAAAGAAGAAAAATCCCGACTCAGAGTTTATACACCAAAATCGTTATGGTGATGCCTCAAATCCAGAAAGAACAGAATTAACACTTCCGAGTCAATACCGACTATTTACCCAGGGTTCAGGGTGCTCACCAGAAGGAGGGAAGATTCACAGGTAACTGCTGGGAAGCCTGGGAACAGCAGCAGCACAGGGTGGCCCGTCAAGTGACGCCGTGAGGAAGATCACCCTCAACAGGGCTTGGCCCCCACACCAGGCACCTCCAGCCACGGGGCACTGGTGAAAGTGACCACCTTACACTGTGTTTAGGAAGGTGACTTCAAGTCCTTTCCTAATTGTCAGAGGCATTTACAAGCAATAACCAAAGTTAGGTTTCATTCTTGCCCATGAAATAATTGGGTTTAGTTTTGCTGATGTGGCTTCCGTGGTTTTGTCTGCTCCAGGAAACATTCCCTTTCATATGTAATTTTATTTTTATTTTTAGGTTTTTAAATGTTTACTTACTTATTTTCAGAGAGAAAGAAAGAGAGAGAATCCCAAGCAGGCTCTGCACCCTCAGCACAGAGCCTGACTCGGGGCTGGAACTCACGAACCCTGAGACCATGACCTGAGCTGAAATGGAGCTGGACGGACACTTCACCATCTGAACCACCTTGGCGCCCCTTGTATGTAATTTTAACAGAGGCTACTTCTGGGAGTTGGAATTGTGAGTGGTTTGCTTTCTTCATTTGTGTCTCTGTATTGTCTAAATTTTACCCAATTGATAGGCTCCATTTGTTTTTCTTGCTTTCTCTTTTTAATGGTTTATTTATTATTGGGTGTGTGAGTGTGAGTGGGGGAGGGATAGAGAGAGAAACAGAGAATCACAAGCAGGCTCCGAGCAGTCAACAAAGCACAACGTGGGGCTCAATCCCACGAACTGCGAGATCATGACCTGCGCTGATGTTGGACACTCAACGGCCCGAGCCCCCTGGGCGCCCTTGTCCTGGGAAAAACCAGGATTCCAGGAAACCGTGAGCACAGCAGTGAGTGGCAGGTGGGGGGCACAGCAGTGAGTTCCTCTTTTGCTCTCAGGTTCCGGTTCTTGGGTAGCTGAGTCCGGGATGACAAGCCAAGTCTGGAATCCTCCATGCTCACGCCCATGCGTGGCACACTTGCCCCGGGCTTCGTATCAGCGCTTGCCCACGATGACTAGGAACATCTGGCCCACTGTCACCCAGCCTCTCCAGGTCCTGGATCTTCACCGTCGCCCACATTAATTACTGAGTCATTCAGCGCAGGTCTGTGGGGCCTGTTGGCCGCATCAGGCCCTGGGCCAGGGACTCACAGCACTTAAGAAGCAAATCAGGGCGTGCTCTGCAGCCCGAGGCGTGTCCTGCTTGGCACAGGCTGTCACTTGCAGTGAGTTTAAATAAGCACAGCAAGGCTTAGGAATACACTGCCACGATCCGTGTCCTGGGTGCAGAGCTGGGCCGGGAACGCCGTCTCCTGGCAATCTCTGCAGAGGATTCTCCATGACCTCCCCCCCACCCCCCGCCACAGCACTGCACCCCCATCGGCGTCGGCTTGTACCCACGCCCACCACCACCTCACTGTCTTCCCCGGAGCTCCGCACACAACCGACCGACTCTCACGCAGCTGTTTCCATTGTCCTGGTCTCTCTCCCCACGTGGTTTGGTCTTGGCACCTGTTTGCTTATTGCTTGAGGTCTCCTGCCTTCCAGGCTGTGAGAAGACCTGTAGTTTGAGCCTGTGGGAAGACTGTTGGGGCCCGATCTCAGGGCCCCCTTCCAGGTAAAGGACAGGAACTCCAGAACCATTCAGACTTTGGTGGTGCTGAGGTCATTCTGTTCCCCGAAACTGTTGGGGACATAGCTCCCAGGTGGACAGCCACATCCACCCCTTTTTCAGTCTCCTGCCTTCACTTCCTGCCAAGTTTGCAATTCTCCCCCCAGAAAGCCACTGGGGTTTTGTGCTGTGATGTGCTGTGAGCTCCGGGCTGCACCCCCCTCCCCATACGGTCAATCTACGTTTGCCACTCCCACTCAGCACGGCCAAATCTCAAGGCACCGATGTCTAACAGGGTGGGTGGCTATCGTGTTTTAGTCCATTCACAGAGTGCTTAGTAATTGTTCCCTGGCTTTGAATTTGTACATTTCCAGGCTGCAGAAAAGGGATATGTAATCATGGGTCCCCGGAGAAATGGCTTGCTGTTTGAAAAGAAAGAAGGGTGGATCTCGTGGTGACCCCTCCAACAAAACTAAGCGTCAGCTATTTTAAGAATCGTACATAAAAAAAAATTTCTTAATGGAAAAACAAAGGCAAATTTGGCTGACATTTTGTTTGTTTTCAGGGCTTGTTTGAGCGAGTGGGGAGCCTCCTGGCCACATAGTGTTGGTGAAAACGTGGATTCAGTCTGTTTGGAGGACAATTCAGCCATCTGTGCCGGAATTTTAAAAACCAGCACTGTTTGATCCAACTTTAAAAATTTAACCTCAGGACACACGGGCCTCAGAGTGCACAGATATTGACTCCAGACTGTTTCTCATCACATAACCACTGAGACCAATCTGCATTTCCACGACGGAGAGCCAGGGACTTCCCATGGGGCCCCCGGACATTCGAGGTCAACGCAGGTGTTACATATCGAAGGAGGATCTGTGTATCTTTTTGTGGAAAGATGCATGAGGTATATTGTTAGCAAAAAGGAAACTGTAAATAGTAATACCAAATATATGTGCAGATGTGCATAACTTACCCACAAACCCCTGCATGCATCACCAATGTCTGCAATCTGCAAACTTACTGATGGTGACAGTGGGCTTTGCTTCTGACTATACAGCCCTTCTACGATCTTTGATTACTTTGTGATTTTTGCGTGTTTTCCCTAATCCAGTACAAAGAGGGGAGCACATATTCCCCAGCACTTGCCTGGAGGAAAACCTGCATTACACCTGCCTGCGATCCCCAGCCCATCTTCCCTGGAAGGCTGGTTTCCCCATTTCCTCTCCCCAATTTGTCCCAAATTATTACAGACATTCATGCAAACAGCCAGGCAAAATGAGCAACATTAACCAGGAACTTCCTTCACATCTATTGTGCTCAGTCCGTGCCTGATTCTTGGCACATTGGTCCCAGGGTGTCAGAGGGACATTTTATGTTTTTATTTTATTTTTTCAAATTTTATTTATTTATTTGGAGAGAGAGGGAGAGAGGAGAGAGAGAATCCCAAGCAGGATCCATGCCATCAGCACGGAACCCTCTGTGGGGTTTGAACTCCTGAACCACAAGATCATGCCCTGAGCTGAAACCAAGAGTCGGACGCTTAACCGACGGAGCCACCCAGGTGTCAGTGGAGGAAGACTTTAGTGTGACCAAGTGGCAATAAAATTGACTTAACTAGGTTGGCCAGGGCACACGTGTCTTTCTAGTAAATTCCATCACCAAATGCAGAGGTAGCTGGATCTTTTTTGATTTGCAAGCATACGGCTTACTTATGGCTTGTGTGAGTACATCTTGGGAGATCTTTCCCAGAGCCTGTGTCTCTTGTGCTATACCGCGTTCCCCGCCTCCCCCCCCCCCCCCCCCCCCCCCCCCCCCCCGCCATCCCAGGTACACAGGCACAGTCCATTCCTTTTGGAATTTAGTGCTGGGAATAGTTTATTGGTCACAGACATAACTTTCATTTTTCTTCTTAATAAGATAATGACAAGTATTCAAGTGGCAGTGTTTTCCCTTTCGGCTTGGCTGTGAAGGTGCCCAGAAGTGGTCAGTTTGCTTCTCGGATGATCACGGCAATGCTCCCAGGAACCCGCATCAGTGTATCCACCCCCGAGGTTTGCTTCTGCTTCGCTTTAGCCAGCTTGCACATATATCTTTGTGGCATCTATAAGTTATTGACGTTAAAGAAAGAAGGATAGGATCATGAGGGTTGCTTCGATCTTTTATTTCTGGGGTTTGGGATTGTCTCTGGGGACAGAGAGCAGAGGGCCAATTTCTTCCTTGGTGGTGGCTTCTTTCCATTTGAATGCAGACATCAGGAAAATCATTTTCTTTGCCCTCCTGGTATGTGTCTGCCTCCCATTCTGGCCCAAACCGGAGGCAAGGATGATTACAAGCACAAAGAGAACGATTACGTCAATGTTTTCAGAAGATTCAAAAAAGTCAAGTAAGGAGCTCCCTTCCAGATGACCTATTTGGTCCTTGTTTAACACAGATCCTAGTATGTCTCAGTTCAGATATTTTATTCTAGTTACAGTGACCTAAAAAAGGCAAAAAACAGAAAAAAGGAGCCTAAGACTCTGTAAGGAATTCGCCTCAATATCATATTCTCATGGACAGCCTCCCAAAACCTCATCGAATACAAAGTTTCCCCCAAAGCGCTTTGCTGTGGTCATGCGTGCACGCATGCGCACACAGAGCGGGGAGGGAGAGTAACGTGCTCAGGTTGCCGTGGGAGGGCCACGCGGGAACGGGGATGGAGCCGGTGCGGGACAGCCTGTCTCCATGTTGGAAGAGCACCTCCATGGGCAGCAGCTAAGATGATGGCCAGAAAAACACAGAAACACTTATAGCTTCCCCAAACCTAGATTTCATAATCACAAACATGGTCGCCTGCCAGGTGTCACATGAGCTGCACACGGACGGAGGAACATCTGTTCCCTCGGAGATCACAGGGAGGGCGAAGTTCACGGGCCGCGTGGCCTGCAGGGTCCAGACGGGTGTCGCATGCTGGGATTCAGGGATGGTTAGCTGGCTGCCTTCCCTCACCACCGAAGTCGCCCCCATGAGGTCAGGACCAACGGACATGAGGCAGCTGGCACCCCCCCATCATGTCTGATGAAGATGAGACTAAGGTTCAGAGTGGTGAATTATTTGCTCCCAAACAACCGTCTGCATGCATTGCTCTGTAAAGAGCATTTCAGAGATGCGGTAACAGTGTCTGACTAGAACCTTGGGGACGCCGTTACTGCTCTCGTTGTCCAGGTGACGAGGCCAAAGTGTGGGGAGTAAGGAGTTGAGGCAGATTAAAACCCGGGGAGGTTGGCTTGCCCTCCACGTCAGGACGTCAATCCAGCAACACCCCAGAGGTGCCTCCTTTCCTGGTAACCACTGCCTCTGTGGACACGCCCTGCCTGTGTCTGATGGTCCTCGTGCCCGACACACCCATTCTCCACTGTGCTTCCACCATCGGGGAGAGACAGAAAACTCCACTTCACTATTGATCTCATCAGAGATTCCGCTCTTTATCTATGTATGTGCATTATCCTTGAGTCCATGGTGGAGTAAATAGCTTCTGAAAGAAAATATTTAGTAATCTATGGAGTCAAAGTGTTTTGATTTCTGAAAAGCACCTGGAATCCTACAAATTCAAAGACCAGAAGGAGGGCACAAAGGCAAGATAGAGGAGGGGAGGAGGGAGGGAGGAAGGGAGCAGGGAAGGAAGGAGGGAGGGACGGAAGGAGGGAGGGAAGGAAGGAAGGAGGGAGGAAGGATGGGAGGAAGGAAGGATGGGAGGGAGGAAAGAAGGGTGGAAGGGAGGTTGGAAGGGCAGGAAGGAAAAAGGGAGGGAAGGAGGGAAGCAGGGAATGAGGTTGAGAGAGAAGGAGGGAGGGAGGGAGGATGGGAGGGAGAGATGGAGGGCGAGAGGAAGGACGGGAGGAAGGGGGGAGGATGGGAGTGAGGGAGGATGGGAGGGAGGGAAGAAGGGAAGCAGGAAGGGAGGTAGAGAGGGAAGGAGGGAAGGCACGCGGGCGGGCGGGCAGGCAGGTGGGGGGAGGGACAGACACCCAGTGACTTGCCTAGTTCCTCTGTGGTTATTTCCATGAGAAGCTGAGTACTCATGAGACAAGAACTTGACAATGTTGGTGGCAGTGCTAAAAGGGCCCTTTCGGACTGATGTCGTTCAATAGTTTCCAAGGTTTTGTTTGATCGCTTTCAAATTAAATTAGGAAAGGTCTTCCTTTAATCAAATCTAACGAGAAGCCCCAACTGCGGGGCTGGGCCAGGGTGCCCCCCGTAGCACCTCCGGCTGAACCCTATCCTGAAGGTGCCATTCAGAGGGGTGGGACCCTGGTATCACTGCCCAGTGGACAGTAAGACCCACTGGAGGCAACCACCTGCTGGATGCAGCTGCCCAGTGGGAGCCAAGCTCCAGGGGGACCACACTGGCCCAGGTGAGGACAAAGTCTTGAAGGCCCCTCTGCGTCCGGCGGTGCCTTCGCTGAGAAGGGAGTAGGGGCACCTTGAGGTCTTTGCCTTGTGCTGGCTACGGTGTAATGAGGAGATGGGGCGGGGAGGGCCGAACGTTCCCTTTATTCTCAGCCCTCTGCCTCTTACCTATGCCTCCTGCCTTCCTGTTGAGAAAGGCATCTTAGAGAGACATTACTTGGGGTGAGGAGGACGGGCAATGATTTGCACGCAGCCCCTCCTCAGGAGTCGTGGAAAACCCCAGCGGAGAGAGACTCCCAGACGTGATCCGGAAGGGAGCCGGCCTTGGGCGAGAACTCACGTCCTGTGGGGGGTGGGTGGGAACCCAGGGACCCACACCCGGTTCCCAAGCTGCCTGCTTCCTCCCTGTTTCCTCTTGTCTGTGGGCCAGTGACTGTTGCAGCAATAAAACTCTTTGGCCAGACATGGTGACAGTGGAGCTGCCTTAGAGAAAGGGTTCAAGTCCACACCGCCTGGATGGAAGGCTAGGAACTGCAAACAGCTGGTCGGGCCGGAGACTGGAACATTAGGACGGATGGGCTTGGGGGTGGAGGAAACGGAGCCTCTGGACATGGAGGCGGGCTGCCACGTGGGGTGCACACAGCCGCCGCCCTGAGCCCTGTGTGGGGCCGGGGAGACCTGGTCTGGCCTGGCCTGTCTTCACCTTGGGCTTGAGGCTACTGAGGTTGGGGATGAGAAATGAGAAACTAAATGCAACACAACCGTCTTTACAAAAAGAAATTCGTTAGCTCTGTGTGAAGGTGTTGGGCTCGCTCCCATTCTCCCTCAGAGTCTCTTAGGTCTCTTGCTCTTCCTTCCCATGATGCTTCGTGCCCCGTGCGCTGTGCTGGATGCCAACTCTCTGTCCCCACAGCCCGCCTTCCTGTGGCATGTTCTCAGGAGTGTGGGAGAGTGGCGGTGGCAGCACTGGACGTAGTCTGCCGTCTCCGGGAAGCAGTGCACAGCATGTGTATGAGCCCCTGTGGGTGTCCCAAGGCCCTGGGGCACTTGTCAGTGACACACATCTTCTAGCATCTTTCAAGCACAGAGTAGGAGACACCTGTCTGTGAGCTAAGGTGACATCTCGGTTAGGTCAGTGGCCTAGGAGTCCTACAGCGGGAGGGACAGCTGCAAAAACAGGGGGGAACTTGCATGATCCCTAGCTAGGAAATGCACGTGTTCACAACTGTATTTAATGCAAAGAAGGAATTTGGAAAGAAAGTGGTGCTATCCTCAGTCTCTCTCTCTCTCTCTCTCTCTCTCTCTCTCTCTCTCTCTCTCTCTTCTTTTTGGATCAGGACTGGGTGATTTTGAAATCAGATCTACCAGAAGTGCTAACTGGGTGCATGGTAATCGCTAAGGTGTACCCAGTCCAGAGAGCCTGTCTCTTGACCCCAATTCACATCTGAAGACATGGAGGCCACCGAAGTCATGGATTTCTCTAATAAATCACTCACCACAGTGTCCTCTCTGTTGGTGTTTAAGGAGCAGGGTCCCTCAGGAGAGCACGGACACAGAAACCGTCGTTGAGCCCCAGGTTTGCAAGGAAAGACGGAACAATTGGGGTGCCCGTGCTCGTGTGCAGCGTCCTTGGAGAAGGTCGTGTCCATCCTGACAGGAAGCTCTCTGTGGGTAGGACATAGTGTCTGGAAGCAGACGGCTATGCATTCCGGTGACCCGGCTTCCTGGGAGCCAATCCCCAGACTCTGGAGGGGAAGGGCCTCTCCTGAGAATGCAGCTCCCCCCGCAACGGCCTGCCCAGGATCCCGTAGATGCCCAGCGGGTAGTCCTCACCGCGGCACTCCGTCCAGTCCAGGGTCAGTCTACCCCTTCTTAGTCATGCATAGCAAGTACGCAGTGTTCCACGGGCGCCTGCGACAGTGGTCTTCGAGTTTCTTCATCCCCATCAGTGAGGAAACTGCTAGAATTGATGCAAGCCTGTGGGCAGACAGTGGACGATTTTCCCTGAGGGCAGATCTGTCGAATCCCCTGGTTGCTATTTTCAGCTCAGAGACTCGATTCTTGAACAAGGGGGCTTTGCTGTCGAGAAAGTCCCTCAGCAGAGCCTTTCGGTGCCCCTGCTGGCATCCGTTCTTCGGCCAAGCTTGTGGGGGGTGGGGAGGCCACAAAGCAGACTGCACGGACGTCGGCCCCTGCTCTCGCTGCCAGGACCCCTCACGCTCTTGAGGGACAGTGGGCTGCAGCACACACGTGGCACACGTCTGCCCGGCAAACAGCCCTGCACACGGGCCCCAGGCTCCTTGCTCCCCCGACTTGTGCGTGGCGCGTTCCTGGTCTCTGGAAGTTGCATGTCGCAGTCTGTTAGCATGAGGGGTCAGTAAACAAGAGAGGGTTCCCAGAGTTTAATCTGACTCAAGTGTTCTCTAAACAGACCCGGCATTTGGCCACAAATTGCAAATCTGGCCGGCGCCCAACATTTCTTGTCTAACCCCATGGAGTTTGGAGGTGGCCGTCCTGGGGTGAGCTGGAAAACAAGTGACAGGAGGGGACTGCATTCTCTTTGATGTTCGCTGCGAGAATGCTGAGTCACGGGTGCGTAAGAAGTGTTTTAGGGCGATCCGGGCTTGCCAGGCCCAACCTTGCAATTTTCCCAAACAGACCTTTCCTTTTAGACACACGACCGTGTTTCCTGTTTCTGCCGCGTTGCTCAATTCCAAACCCGCGGTCTCCAGATTGGACAACGTCCTTCCTTCCTCTTGCGAGGGAGCCTTTATTTCCAGAGGCTGTCTGTACGTCAATGGAGACCGTTTTCCTCTCTCTGAGTGCCGCTCATTGTGTGTGGGGGGGTCAGGCCCCGGAGCCCCCACAGCCCCAGCCTCCCCTCGGTCTCGTGAAAACCCAGACTCCTGGGAACTCTAGCTTTGAACGGATGCACGGAGGAATCTCCAGGCACTCGGACAGGGCAGCATTGTTATTCTAGACTTAGGCCGGAGTCTGATCAAATTCGAATGTGCTTGTGAATGATCGTAGGCTTTGAGGGAAAGGGCTCTCCTGGCGCTGCTGGCCCGCCGGCCTCGTGCTAGTGCTGACGCAGGCCCCAGGATGGGCCGCCCTGCCCGCGGGGCCCCGGCTGCGCTCTGGACATGTGTTCACCACCTCTGTGGTCACTTCGATCCCCCTGACGCCCCACGGCCACTGCACCTCCTGCAGGATTATGACAAGAACCAGTAGAAAGAGCGGAAATTTGGGGTCCAGTGTATTCGTTTCATTTACATATTACTGTTTGAAAGGCATCCATAATAAAACCTGAACACAGCGCAGATGGGGCGGAGGTGGGAGCCGAGAACGCAGGTTCATATTCAGGTTGGTCCGCTTGCTGGCTGGGCGGCTTCCAAGGTGGTGCCGACCATCCCTGTGCCTGGGTGTCCGTGCCCTCACGGGGTCACTGACACCGGCACCCACCTGCGAGGGCAGTGGGAGCCTCGGGCGCACTCGGCACGCACAAGCGTGGGCGCTCATGGCCCCGTCCCTTCTCCCACATGACCCGTGACACAGCCAAGGAAAGCCCTGGAAACTAAACATCAGCGTCACGAGGCTTTGAGCATTCTGATCGACAAGCCCCCACATGAAAAATATGAGTCGATGATGTTTTAGTTCCAGTTCTCAGGAACGTGAGCTTCCTGCAGGAGAAAACATCTGCATCAGTGGCATCTGTAGCCACAGACACACTTGTCTTCAGCCCACGGCTGGAAATTGAGAGGGAACGAGAAACAGGGATCCAGATGGCCGTCAGTGGGACTGGCGGGCTACGGGGCCCCCATTGCTCTGTCTGGACCCAGGGTGATGTTTCGAGGCCGCAGTCAAATGAGATGCCGCAAGGGTCCAGAGCATGAGCTCAGGGAAATGCCACATGCCCTACCCCAGCCCGGGAGACAGATCTTTGGCAGAAAGGCTACTTTCTCCAAAAATCAGTGTATCTCAGCTGTTGGCTTCTCACAGTAGAGCCCCTGCCCGCCGCTGACTCAGGATGACAGAGGGCATGTGCGTGCACACGTGTGCAGCTGTGGCCGGAAACTGTGAGGCAGGCGTCCAGGCCGAATGTCGTTGACTGCACTGGGGACCTGTTCAAATTTCACCCTATGGAAGTGACATCAGCACAGTAGAGCTTGAGGAAGGAGCACAGGTGCGGACGTCACCGAGATGCTGATGGGCCCGCAGAACAAAGGAGCCATGAGGACCGCACGACGTTCTTACAACACGGCGGTCCCAGAACCTGTGTGGGACCACAGTGGGCGCCCTCGGGTCCTCCCCTCCAAGACGTCACTCCTCTAATCCCCGGTTCAGGCTAGGAGCGTCCGGCCAGTGAGGAGAGGAGACCGCGCCCTGTCTTCTCGAGCCCTGGTAGGCTCTGTGACTTATCCCCAGAAAGTCCTCTCCCGTGTCTCTCCCTGGTGATCTCACAGAGCCAATTCCCACGTGCTTCTGGGTTCTATCTTCTGTTCAAACGTACCTACCCTCCCTGAGAACATGCTATGTTTTCTTTCAGAGTCCTGATCCCTTTCCAAAAGCACCTTTTCGATAACTCCGTGCACTCCATTGGGCGCATTTACTTCCTCCCCACTTCCAGTGCCGACCTCCCCCCCCCCCACCACAGCTCCATAGAAGGCGGTGCTCACCACTCAGGAACCTGGAGGAAAGTGGCCAACTTAGGTTACTCCTGACGGCCAATCCCTCCTCGAGGGACATGCAGACATGCACATTGATTAAGATAGAAAAGTGGAGAATCAGAGGAAGGAGGCAGAGACCACAGTCCCTGGAAAAGAACATTGCTACTGGCCTTGGAAGTGTAGACAGCGGGGAGAGACCATTTGCCAAGAGTAACCGGAATGCCCTGCTCACTGTGTATTCCTTTCCGTGTGCCATCCTTCCCGGGAGAGAGCTGGAAATGGCAGCACCAGTGTGCCCAATGCCTCTTTTATTCCAAGAGTGGCTTCTTAAATCATGGCTGTCCATAGCCGACAGGTGGGCTTTTTGAGAAAGAGAACATTTGATTGGCTTCTTTTTGTCCTAAAAGTTAAGGACTTGCGAGCTGGTCTCAAGAAGTTATACTGTGAAAGAGACAGAGAATATTGTAAGGTACAAGTGAATTTTTTTACCCTTACTTGTTTTATGATATTTGCATAAGAATGAAATAGACAGCAGCTGAAAATTATAATAATGCAGGGAACACGAAGGAACCCATCACTTATCCAGAGACACGGGCGTATAGGGGTGCGAGCTCTGCATGGTGCAAGGCAGGTGAAAGCTTGGTCTTTTCGTCCTGGGGGTGGGGGGTGTCACTAGCTTCTCAGCTTCTGTAACCTGGCGGGGAACCTGTGACTGATCAGAGGGCGTCTGCAGGAGAAGGGCAGGTTTGGCAGAAAGGTTTTCTGTTGTTCGGAGGGGCCGCAGTCCCGAACACGACTGTCTGGGTGAGCTGAACAGCAGACACATGTCCCTCACGCTTCTGGAGGCTGCCAGCCGGAGACCCGGGGGCTGGCGGACTTGGGGCTCGCTGGGGGCTCTCTCCTGGGCAGGCAAAAGGCCACCTGGTCACAGTCCTCTCTCCCATCTTCCTTGGAAGAGCACGAACCCCGTTTCTGACGACTCTGCTTTGATGACCTGCTCACCCCGCACAGATCCACCTACTGAGACCATGGGTTTGGGCTTTGACTTAGGAATTTGGGGGAAGGACAGGCATTCAGTCCTCACATCCCCTCTTCTCACATCCTTTGGCAAACTAAAACAGACATTTAAAGGAACTCTTTTGTTGGTCTGTGCCTGCTGGGATTTCCAGATCGAGGGCTCTGCCACACCGTGCCTGGGATGCATGAGAGGCAAGAAGAACCGCCTTTTATCTTGTCATTTTTTTGTGGAATACTGGACAGGCTAATGAATTCACTGCAGTTAGCCGGGACCCTCAGCCCCCCACCTTAAGGGCTGTTGCTCACTTGGCTTGTGTCTGTCCCCACAGTGCTGAGAGGGATGGGCGTGTCCCCTCAGCCAAAACCCCGGCGATAGTGGTGGTGGCAGCATGGGCTGTGACACCGGAGACAGCAGCGGCCTCCGTGCTGGCGCTCGGCTCTGGTCTCTGGCTCCCCGTGGAGTGTCGGCTGGCCTGCCTTGGTTTCCCCGTGTGCAGCTCTGAGCCTCCCCTCATTGCTAGCTGATCCTTCCAATGGGTTTGACAGTGTCCGGAGTATTACTACTCTTCACAGCCTGATCCAATTAAGTTGGGTTTTTTTGTGTGGGCAGGATGCTCGCCGTTTTTGAGGCTGTGTTCAACCCCCAGAGGGCAGTTCCGTTTCTGGATCTCTCTGTTACATTTCTAGCTTGTCCACTGTGTCCCTCCGAGCTTTCGGCTCCCAACACTGCCTGCTGCCTGCCCACCTCTGAGATCTCTGCTGATTCGATAATACCTTGAGCACTGACTTCCCCACACTCTGTCCCAAATAAAGTCAGTGCCTGCGGGATACTGAAGGGCCTTCTGCTCTTACAGTTCGCTCCTCCCTGGCCGGACCTCTGCACGTGAGCTGAGCTGGGTAGGGATGAGGCCCTTTTCCTTATAAAATAGTAACTACAGGTTCCAGGGATCAGAACTTGGCATCTTCAGATGCTTGTTATCTAGTCTACTACATGTAATGTGCCTCTTTCCTTCCCCTGACTTTTTTTTAATGTTTACTTATTTTGGGGACAGAGAGAGACAGAGCACAAACCGGGAAGGGGCAGAGAGAGAGGGAGACACAGAATCTGAAGCAGATTCTAGGCTCTGAACTGTCAGCACAGAGTCTGACACAGGACTCGAACCCACAAACTGTGAGATAATGACCTGAGCCGAAGTTGGACTCTCAACCGACTGAGCCACCCAGGCGCCCCGTCCTCTGGCTTTTTAAAAAAACTTTTGTAATGTTTATTTACTTTTGAGAGAGAGGGAGACAGAGCACAAGCAGGGCAAGGGCAGAGAGGGAAACACAGAATCTGAAGCAGGCTCCAGGCTCTGAGCTAGCTGTCTGCACAGAGCCCGATGCAGAGCTCGAACTCACGAACTGTGAGACCATGACCTGAGTCAAAGTCATACACTCAATTAACTGAGCCACCCAGGCGCCCCTGCTCTGTCATTTGTTACTGGTGTCCTTGCATCTGAAGCCTGTGTCTTGGGGCCACCTGGGTGGCTCAGTTGGTTGAGCGTCCGATTCTTGATTTTGGTTCAGATCGTGACCCCTGGGTCATGGAATCAAGCCCCATGTCAGGCTCTGTACTGAGTGGAGCCTGCTTGGGATTCTCTCTCTCTCCCTCTCTCTATGCCTCCTCAGTTCTCTAAAATAAATAAAATGAAAAAAAAAACAATAAGTCTGTGTATTAGAAATAGCATAGAGTTAGATCTTTCATTTTTTTTCACCTGAGATGGAAAATCTTTGCCTTTTCACTAGACTGTACCAATTATGCACATCAAAGTAAATATTGGTGTGGTTACATGTGCATTTCCTATTTTCCTATTTATTTTCTATATGTTTCTTGTGTTTGTTCTGTTTTTTTTTTTACTTCCTTTTGAGTTATACAATTTTTTAGTAAACGTTTTAACCCCTCTTGGGTTAAACCTGTGTTTGGGGGATTATTTTCTGAGAGATTGCTCTGGGAATCCCAATATGAATCCTAACTCCTCACAGTCGATTTCAAAGCAGTGCTCACTTGCTTCTGGTAAATTACAGAAGCTTTAATACACTTCTATTCTGTCCCTCTTCCCTTGTGGCACGTGTATTTGTGGGGGAACAAACACAGAGCCTGGGCCTTGGCACAGAGCTCCCAGAGCCCAGGGGATTTCTGGGGAACTAGGGGGTATCTCTGTCACACTAACTGAGTGACTCTTTACGTGCCTAGATTATGGGGTTGGAATCCGGGACCAGTCTAATGTGCAGGGCTGGAGATGGAGTTTAATCACACAGCCAAGGGCTTCCTCCATCACTTCCCCAAAATGTAACCTCAGTAACACTGTGGATGCTGGGCTCCCGGGGCTTTTCTGGTTGGTGGGCGCAGTGTCCCTGGATGGTGGTATGTGGGATCCCAGGAGAGTGGACCCCACTGCCTGTGACCTCACGCTGTGCTGCTTTTCCAGGTGCCCGTTCCGAGCCGTAGCCTTCAAACTGACAAGGTACGCATGCGGGAGGCACTGTCCTGAGTTCTGTGGTCCTTCAGCAGCGTACAGAACCCGGGAAACCTCTTACCAGAAATGCTAAGATTTTTTTTATCAGAAGGAATTTCTGTGGTCACCATAAATTCAAAACGTGTTTATGTCTTTGGTTGATTTCCAAAATGCTGAAGGGTTTTTTTGTTTTGTTTTGTTTTGTTTTGTTTTTCAGTCCTGTCCAGATTTATGGTTGTTTTTAGACGGAGAGGATATATTGTCCTCACAGAGCCATGATCCACAGCCCTCCTCTCCTTCTGACTTTGAGAACTGTGCTTCCTGCCCCCTGCTGTCTCGTGAGTCCTTTGTTATCCAAGAGTTCATTCATTCTTATAACCTCGTATTTTTGGAAATGATTTTATATTCCCTCCCCCAAAATCATCATGTCCTGTTACATCTCCTTGCAAATCTCTTAGTCTAGTTTTATGACCTCCGATCTTGCTGACCTTGAAATGCACCTTTATCCCTTTTCCTTTTATATCGGGTGCGATTTATGGGCGTGTCCTCTGGTGCCCCCTCCGGGTGTGGAAACATTATTCTGCTCCTGACCCTCCTTCTTCTTGCAAGAGGCCCCCAAACACCCCTTTCCATTGTGCCCCAGAGGCAGGTGCGTTTTCAGATCCTTCACTGTTCATCATCCAGAAGTCCAGCTCTAACTGCAGACTGCCGTGTGTTCTTCTGCTTCAAAATCTCCCCACAAGACATTTTCTCTGCTTCCATCCTTCATGCCTCATCCCCTCATGTGTCTCTACTTAGAGGCTATATTTGTTGGCCTGTTTAATTAGCACCACTCCATCACCGCACCTCCACATGTAAATTTCTCCCCTGTATCTGCCAACATTATCAACACCATCCAAACTGAAGAATAACTCAATTATAAATTTACTTATAGATGTATAAGTTAACACCTCGTGAAACCCCAACGAGCCAAGGATGGTTTCGCACACTGGGTACAAAAGGCGCTTTCCTTTGAGGAGATTATTTTCCTAACGACTGACTGTGTTCCACGTGCAACACAGTGTTTATTCATTCAAAATGATATTTGTTCAAGTGCTTGGCCTGCGTTTATAATGTTTATGGGATGCTCACACCATGCACCCCGAAGCTCACAGAAAATTAGTCTGTGATATAGAAAAGGAGGTTAGGACACCTCTCAGGCCACGGGAGGGGTGTGCTAAGCTCCCAGGCATTGGAAAAGCACGGGTTTTGCAATCTGCTTATGAACAGGTGTGTCCCTGGCTTCACTCCAGGGACCGAGGATTCGTCCAGCAATGTGGGCCGTGATGCTGGAGTCTCTGCCCGACCTGGGAGAAGATGTCAGAGTTCAGGCAGAAGCTGGGTCCATCTGGGACCCACCATACCTGTCCCACAGGGGGGGTCTGACGACCCCGGTCCCGCCCCCAAGGCTGCAGCGCCTGCATAGATCTCAGAGACCCTGCAGGTGCTCATGGCTGCACCCATCCAAACCGAAGGTCTGAGGCCGTCCTGGGGGCTGACCCTGGCTTGTGCTCAGGCTTCGTTAGTCCCTCCGTGCATCTGTCTGCAGTTCCTGCAGCCGTTTTCAGGGCACTGTGTGAGTGATGAGCGAGGACCCGCACCGGCAGGTTGCCTATGGGAGACAGCAGGCGGCTACAAAGCCTGGCACAGTGTAAGTAGCACTGAATTGAAATCAGAAGTTGCCCGAGGTAAAGCCAAATGGATGTGACCACAGAGTTCAAGTGAACGCTTATTTATAGCTATTATGTCCTTCAGCGTTTCTTTCCCCCCGAAGCTTTTAAAGGAAATTTAAAATTAAGTACTATTAATTCACTCAAAATTGGTATCTTTGTACAAACTATTGGCAGTTATTTTTCTTTTATTCTTTTCATCGTTTCTAGCCGCTGATTTCCTGCTTGGCTCAAACCGCGTCTCCAAATCCCCTAGAACTGGCGCCAGTCCTGGATGAGCCCAAAATAGGTCCTTCTCAAACCCGCGCTCGAATAGGACACACATTTCACGTGTCGCAGTTCCCTGAAATAGTGCGCACTATGGCAGCAGCGATTGGGATACTGAATATTTGAACATAAATGCTTGCCTGACTATGTGACTTTAATTGTGAGGGCGGAGAGGAACTGGTGGCCGCCCTTGGTGGCGGGGCTGTGCGGCAGCAGATGTCTGAACCGAAGCACAGCCCTGGGGCCCGGTTTGTGGTGGGAAGTGTGCTGTTTCTGCACAAACCCACCCTGGACAACAAGCTAACACCTAAAGACGCATTTCTACCCAGTGCCGATTGAGCCTCAGCCACCTCTTCAGAAATGCACCCGCTCCATGCTGCTCCAGCACCTGCTCTCTCATTCCTAGACCAAATCTCTGCTCTTCTTGGAGCTCTCTGGACAATGACACCAGTGCCTGCCGCCTTCTTGGATCCGTCTTTGCTGTAAACAGAGGCCATGCCATTCTCACGCTCATTCTGGGGATAGAGGAGGTGACCTGCCTCTTCCCGCCATTACTTTTTGAGAGTCTGCTGTGGCCCTGATGTCCTGGAGTTCCACATGCATGCCCACACGAATGTACGCAGGGGCACAAATCCCCGCACGTCACGCAGGTGCACATGCACATATACGGACACGCACACTTTCACCTATGTTTATATTTCCTTTCTGTTTATTAGTTTAAAATTTTTTAAACATTTATTCATTTTTGAGAGACAGAGTGTGAGCAGGGAAGGGGCGGGGGGGTGGGGGACACACAGAATCCGAAGCAGCTCCAGGCTCTGAACTCTCAGCACAGAGCCCGATCTGGGGCTTGAACCCACAAACCATGAGATCATGATCTGAGCTGAAGTCAAGACATTAAACTGATTGAGCCTCCCCAGGTGCCCCTATCTTTTTGTTTTTAGGTTTATTTTGAGAGAGAGGAAGAGAGAGAGAGAATAAGCAGGAGAAGGGCAGAAGGAAGAGAGAGAGACAGACAGAGAATCCCAAGCAGGCTCAGTGCGGTCAGCACAGAGCCTGGTGCAGGCCCTGAACTCACAAACCACAAGTTCATGACCTGAGCTGAGATCAAGAGTCGACGCTTAACCAGCTGAGCCAGCCAGTCTCCCAGATAGTTCTTTTCTTGAAGCTCTGGTCTACGTGTTGGGTGGCCCCGAGTCCACACATTACCATGCTCGGTTAGGTCACGGGTCTTGACACCTTGGACCACGGGCCCACGACTGCAGGTGTGGTTTGCTGTGGGAAGGCTGTGCCTGGCAGGCTGAGCATCCTGGACCAACTGGCACTTGCTCCTCTGGGGACTTTTCATGGTCCTGCCGAGGTGCTCTGCGGGGTCCTTGCAGGGGTGATCGGGTGGCTTTGGATCTCCGTCTGGTTGGTGATTGTAGGTTGGGAATCTCAACCTCCTGTGGTCGGTTCCTCATGGTTCACTTCCCAGGACTGCCGAGGGTCTGGGGCTTCCTGGGGCTTCCATGGCCTCAGGCCGCGTGCTCTGCCCCACTGGTCACCGATGACGGGTGGCACGTCGGCCTGTCTTCTGAGGACAGAGCCCAGGCAGCCTGAGTCCAGGCCTGCTTCCTGGAGCTCACCTCTCTTCCTCTCTGCCCCTCAGGCAGACTATATATATATATATATATATATATATATATATTTTATTTACTCATTTTGAGATGGAGAGAAAGAGAGAGAGCATGAGGGGGAGGGGCAGAGAAGGAGAGAGAGGATCCCAAGCTCCTCCCTGTCTGTGCGGAGTCCGATGTGGGGCGCAAACTCACCAACCGTGAGATCATGACCTGAGCAAAACCAAGAGTCGGATGCTCAACCAGCTGAGCCCCCCAGACGCCCCCTAGACTTTATATTTTTAGAATGCTGCCAGGTTTACAGGAAAATTGAGTATAAACGTAACAGTTCCTCAAACGTCCTCTCCCGCTCTGCACTGTGTCCTTCTTACTAACATTTTGCATTAGTGGCTTAATCAGGATTCTGCCTCCAGAGAGAAAGAATATATAGAGACTCTTTCTCTCTTATCTCTCTCTATATATATTCAATGTATTTTTTATTTTTATATTTATATATTTATTATTAAACTTATTATTAAATTTATTTATTATTCATATTTATATTTTATGTATATTTGCATCTATAATCAGGATATAATAACATATGCTATCACTAATAATGACCATCACATTGACTTAATATATTATTAATTACTCTTATATTAGTAATAGATTGTAACTTATAGTGTTATGCTGATGTGATTATTACTGTTAATATGTTAATGCAGAATACAAATTTATGTATATATCTCTCTGCAGACATCGGTCACAAAGTATTGGCTCCTGTGGTTTGGAGACAGAGAAGTCCCGGGATTGCCAGTGGGCAGGCCGGAGTCCAAGGGGAGCCAGGGTCCCGTTCCAGCCCGAGTCCAAAGGGCCCGGAAACAGGAATGCTGAGGGCTGGTGGACTCCAGACCCAAGAAGAGGCGATGTTTCAGCTAGAGGTGAAGGCGGGTCAGGACCCCTTCCCTCTTGATCATGGGGGTCTGGCCTTTTTGTTCTACTTTGTCCTTTAACAAACTGGATGAGGCCCATCTACACCAGTGAGGGCAATGTGCTCACTCAGTCTGCTGACTTAAATGTCAGCCTCATCCAGGACCATCCTCACAGGCACATCTGGAAGAATGATTGGTCAAGTATCCGGGCACCTTCCTGGCCTGCCAAGCGGATACATAAAATCAGCCATCACAACCCCTATCATATATCCATCAACACGGATGAGCCGACATTGACACATGATTATTATTAACTGAAGTCCGTCACTCATGTCACAGCTCACTCTTTGCCTTGTATAGCTCACATTGTTGCAAGGGTAGGATGTCGCACGTCCATCATTGTAACGTCATACAGACTCACGTCGAGGCCCTACACCCACCGTGGTGCCCCTCCTCGGCCCTCCCGCCTCCAGCCCCGGCAGCCTCTGATCGTCATGCCGGATGCCTTCTGGTCGGAACCGTACAGGGTGCAGTGTTTTCAGGTGGGTTCTTTCCGCTTAGTCACTACACTCGACTGCACTTATGTTTCCTCCTTGTCTTTTCATGGCTGGGCAGCTTACTTGGTTTGGGCAGGGAACAATGGTCCATGGTAGGGATTTTGCTTACCCCCTCACCCATGGAAGGGCATCTTGGTGGCTTCCATGTGTGGGCAATTACGAACAAAGCTCCTATCGACACCTGTAGGAAGATGTGTTCGTGGACACAGGTTTTCACCTCGTTGGGGTAGACATCACAGAGCTCACCAGCTGGATAGAACAATAAGATGATGGTTAGTTTTGTAAGAAACGGCTGCCTGTCCTCCAAAAGGGTGGCCCTCTCTTCTTTCCCACCAACAGGGGATGGGCACTCCCGTTTCTGCACATCCTCGCCAGCATCCGGGGGCGGCATTCTGCCATTCTGACAGACGTGTGCTGGTCCCATTATCGCTTCAATTTGCACTTTCCTAACAACATACAAAGTGGCACATCTTTTCATAGGCTTGATTTCCACGGCATATTCTCCTTGGGGAAGCAACTTGTCTGTTCACAAGGTTACCCATTCTGTGCTGTCTTGTGTATTTACCTACTGCTGACTTTTTAATTTTTTTAATGTTTATTTAATTTTTGAGAGAAAGAGAGACAGCATGAGCCATGGAGGGGCAGAGAGAGAGGGAGACATTGAACGCAAAGCAGGCTCCAGGCTTCAAGCTGTCAGCACAGAGCCTGACGCAGGGCTCGAACCCATGAGCCGTGAGATCATGACCTGAGCCAAAGTCAGATGCTTAACCAACTGAGCCACCCAGGTGCCCCAAGATTTTTGGGTTTTGATTGGAATTTCTTTGAATCCATAGATCAAGTTGAGAAGAAATCACATCTTGATCAGTTGAGTTCCCTATCTGTGAGCATGGTGAATAAATCTCTTCCCATTTATTTGAATCTTCTTTGATTACTTTTATCTGAGTTTTGCAAGTTTCCGCATATGGATATTATAGAGATTTGGTTAGATTTATCCCTGAATATGTCATGCCTTGCTGCTCAGATAAATCACGCTGTGTTTTTGGATTTCAGCTCCTGTCATCATTTCCACGACAGCTGACTGCAATTGACTGCTATACAGTAGCTTCGTCTCTTGTGACCTTGGTGCCATCATTTATCAGTTATGAGGATTTCTTATTGTTCTTTCTTTGGGATTTTCTACATAAACAATTCTGCATCTGCCAACAAAGATAGTATTATTTCTTCCTGCCCATCCTGTAGGTACTTTTCATGAATGATTCTTGTCTTACGGCACTAAGTAGGATTTCAAATAAGAGGAGACATCCACGCCTCACTCCTCATCTTAGGGGGAAAACATTTAGTGTCTCACCATCTTGGTGACAAAGTCTTAAGAAAAGTTTATAAAATGATTTGATTTTAATTATGGGAAGCAGTGATGAAAATTCTTTACTATATTTCGCTCATCATCACCCATATGGAAATATGACTGACTTGGTTGAGGCTTGCAATTTCGTGGAAACCACTCCAAAGGTTGGGAAGTTTGGGAAGTTCGATTCCCTCCTTGCATCTGCAAGTGCTCCCCTCTTCCTACCCTTCGCCCCTGTGTCATCTTCTGTCACTCGCCTTGGCACCTTGCTGGTGGCTGGCTGTCTGCATGACTGCTCATGTGGACGCTGGTAAGTGTTAAAACACACTTAAATTCCTAATGCTAAGCTAAGTTTTTTAATAGTGACAAATGTCCACAAACTGCTGTTAGGCACAGTAATTTCTCTGTAAATAGCCTCTTTCCTCTGAAAGTCTGCCTTGTGCAGTCATACTTTGACATCTTGTTATGTTGGCAGAAAACTGTCCCAATGAGTTGGTTCAAGACACTTAATATAAGCCATTTGCACTTTCTGTTGCTAGGTGACCAGTTGGTAGGGACACCCCCAGGAGAGACCCCCATCCAAAGCATTTGTGAATGGTTGAAATAACTGTTTCCTCATGTGTTTTTTGAGCCTGGTATTTTGACCATCCCAATAGGTGACATGGGTAGCTGCATTTCCTCTTTGCCAATCAGTTTGAGAGGAGACAGGATGACAGTTAGTCTCTGAAAATAATTCTCATTTGTTGCTTTAGCCTTTTCAAAAGATGCAGTAAAAGTTAACCAGTGTCTGTGATGATTCAGACCAGTTCTCAGCTCCTTTCTCCCTAAGCCGCCCACCTGCAAGAGCAGACATCAGCAGGTGCTGGGATCTTGGCGAGCTCCGGGGCAATGCTAGTCTGGTTTCCTTGGCAATGACCCACCCTGTTCTAGACACAACATGACATGAGAGTGCACCGAGGGACTGGTCCTGTAGTCCCCTGGCTCTCCTTTCCATGTGACTCTGATGCATCCAGCCTGCGCTCCTTGTGACCCATAGAGCCCCTGGAACAAGTTCATGGGCACAGAGGCAGACCCAGTTGCCTCCAACGTGAGCCACGTCTCTAAGCTTCCACTCGGCAGAAGATCACTTCGTTATGAGCCACAGGCTCAGGGTTGAGTGTGGCAGTTATCAAGTCTCACACAAAGAGTGGCCACTGGCTTTGAAAATCTGATTTCAAATTTTGGCTGAGTCATTTCCTGCTGTGTATACTCGAGCAAATTTCTTAAGCTTCTGAGATTCAATTTCCTTATGTATCAATTGAATTCATTTTCCTTCACATGTTTGGTTAGAATTACAGAAAACTGTGGAAAACCAAGTCAGCCTGGAACTGGTACTAGATCATGCTAAATGCTCAAAAGTATTGGTCTTCTGTTTAACAAAATTGTTAACAGCAATTATAATAATCATCATATCTGTCCAATAGCGTAGAAGAGAACAGGACTTGTTCATCAAACTTTCTTCTCTGAAGGATTTTATATTTTGTCAAATTCCAAATTTCATTCCAGAAAAATACCTTAATTATAGGGATCTAAGTTCAGCAGTAACATTAAAATGTAAATTATAATATAAAGTCTTCAGTTACATCACTTACAATGATGTATAGAGGAAATTCTCTATTCAGAACATTCCATAACATTTCAGGGGCACCTGGGTGGCTCGGTCGGTTGAGCGTCCAACTCTTGATTTTGACTCAGGTCATGACCTCACGGTTTGTGAGCTCAAGCTCCATGTTGGGCTCTGTGCTGACAGCGTGGAGCCTGCTTGGGATTCTCTCTCTCTGCCTCTTCCCCCCACACAAAATAAATAAATAAACTTAAAAAAAAGAGAACAATCCATAGAAAATTAGAAAACTTTGACAGAGTTAAATGACTTCCACTTCTGGAAGCATAACTGGAAAAAAATGGGTCCAAACGGATACTGGGCTTGGAGCTTCTCACAGAAGTGGCCACACACTGAAAATCGGAACAACCCACGTTTTTAGTTTGTTATGTGTCAAACCTCGGTCAAGCCACTTCAGTTGTGGTGACTTCTACTCTTCAGCCTTCTGAAGACAAATTTTTGCTCTACTGATCATAAGGAAGGGCTTTGAAGAAACCAAAGGAAAAGGAGGTCTCTGTCCTTGTGTCTTGAGACTCTGCTGGGAAGCCTGGAGCAGACTCGGGACGCCGCATGCATCGTCGCTGGTGGCGAGAACGGCACCCTGAAGAACAAGGAAGGGACGGGTGGCCGGAGTCCTGAAGAACCGATGGACTTTCCTGCCACCCTCACTCGGTTTTTCCAGTGAGTTCACGGATTCGCCCTTCTGACGGCTCACATCGGCTGTCAACTTTTCCAGTGGTTTGGATTTTCAGCTACTGCACTTTTCAGCTCCCGAATCTCTGCACGTCCCCTTGTTATAACACTCTTCATTGATGTTCTCTGCTCACACACGCATCAGTCCTCGCAGCTGGCTCCTTGTCAGTGGCAGGCCCAGCTCCCTGGAAGTGTTAACACGAGTGATTTAAGGGCTCTAGCTGGTCAGTCCAATGTCTGGCCTCCCAGGGACAGTGCTGTCCACTTACGTTTCCTGCGAATGGGCCGTGTTTTCCAGTCCCCTTTGCGCCTTGTAATTTTTTGATGACATTTGGGTGTGGTGAGTGTGGTAACTCTGGGCACCAGGTCCACCCCCAGCCCCTCGGGTTTGCTGTGTTGAGTGATGAGGGCTTAAGTCATCCATTTGTGTGATGACTTGCCCAAACAGTTTTTTACGAAGGTCACATTCCTGTTGTGCAAGGTCGCAGGCGTCCCTGTCCGGCTCTATCCATGGTCTGCAGTGACTTGGTGGGGAGTCAATGACATGCCTGGGGCATGAAACGCACACAAAACCTCCCAGTTTTTGCAAATTGGGGGCCTCTTTCACTAGGAGCCCAGCTGCATGTAACCCTGCTGTGGCTCCACGGCCCGAGGGCATAAAGGCAGGGTCCTCTCGGTCCTGTGACGAGCTTGTGCTCAGCCCTGGGCACACACGTGTTAGACTGATTTCTCAGAACCATCAGCCTCCTGCTTCCTGGGCTTCTGCTGCTGTCTTTTGCTTGTCCTGTCCACTGCCTTCTGCACCAGATGCCCACTCCACTGCATGTTGTGAAGGCCTTCGTGACACACCCTCTGGAAAGCCACTCTGGCCCAAGAGCCCAGGGAGCTGGGGGAGCTGGGTGGGTGAGCACAGCCTGTTCCGATAGCTTTGGAGCCTCCTCCCTCAAGAATCACCCCCTCAGTCACTGTATGCTTTCCACAGGGTCTCAGGTTCCAAAAAAGTTGTCATTTCTTGTGCCAGCTTGATCGCTGCAGAAGTATCGAGGGGCAGGTCCTGGGAGCCCCCGTCCACCCATTCGACCCCGGCATTTTTTCCCAGCACCGAGCTCATTGGGGGGAGGGAATGTGATAGTGTGACAAGTCCCGTTTATGACACGACCATTATCGTGATTCCCCACGCCCAGCAGGTACGCAGTTTGTCCCTTTCTATCAAGTGGACCAGAATGGGTGAAGCTGTCATCCGTGCACACGTGACACTTTTGAAAACCCATGTGGCTGCCATCAGATGAGTCCCGAGACGAAGAAACAGAGCTGATGGGAATCGAAAGCCTCTAGGTGTGGGGTCGCTGCCACTAATATCCATTTCTCTTCTCTTGTGACTTCTGTTTCCTTCCAGCCACATCGCAGTGTGCGCCACGGACCTGGAGCAAAATACATGGTGGCCACTGCCTGCCCTGACTCAATGGGGGACACCAGGACAACGGTGACGGAAAGGTGGATGAGTGGTTGTCAGTGTGCCTCTGGCCGTGAGGCCCCAAGTGGAGAGAGACAGACAGACAGACAGATAGATGCTTTTACAAGCATTAGAATTCTGTTCATCTTGGTTTTCCCAAATGGCAAAATGTCACAGTTGGAGAAAATCTGTTTTGTGTCTCCTCTTTGGAGCACAGAGGTGTGGCTTTCACAGGGTCTGTGGTGGCTTCAAATCACAATCTTAAAGCAGTGATTCCGAATTAATAAATTCATCCGTCCACTCGGAAATGGCTGCACCGTCACAGAAAAGAAGGCTGTTAAGCACAAGACAGCCAATGAGATGCAGCACAATCTATGATCACTAGCACGTCTTTGAAAAGATGAGCTCGTGTCTGTAAAGGGCTGTGCCAGGCCATGGCCCTCCTGGCCTCCAGACCCCCGAGTGCTTCTGCAGATTTACTGATGAAACCATGGAGCCCGAGGGGAGTGATTTGGACGAAGTGGCAGAGACAGCAGGCTGGGATGCTAGTAGAAATTAGACCCTCTCAGGTCGCACAGGAAGGGGGCTCAGTTGGGTAAGCGTCTAGCTCTTGATTTCAGCTCAGGTCATGATCTCATGGTTTGTGAGTTTGAGCCTTGTGTTGGGCTCTGTGCAGACAGGGAGGAATCTGCTTGGGATTCTCTCTCTTTCTTTCTCTCTCTCTCCATCTCTCTCTCTCGCTCTCTCTGCCCCTCCCCTGCTTGTGTTCCTCCCCCTTCTCTCTCAAAATAAATGAGCAAACTTGAAAAAGAAAATTAAAAAAACGAGACCTTCCCTTATGTTTGTGTTTCTGAGTTGGGCCGATTATTCCTTCCAGTGCTCACACAGCTAGTGAACTAACATTCGCTGAGCGCTGTGCTGACGCCTCCAAATCCGTCTGCGAGACCCACAGGGCAGGCCAACCGTCGCGCACCAACACCTGCAAGCCACCGAGGTCTGCAGCTGGAGGTGGTGCTCTCCTGAGCCGCCCCCTCACCCTGCCCCGCCCTCCTACCATCTCCAGGAAGAGGCCCCAGGCTGCATGGCCCGTTTGCCCGTCCCTGCGGGGGACCAGCCCACACACCACAGTTGAACGGTCCCGAGTAGGGGGTTGGTGTCGGCGATAATATCTCTAGAAAAGAAGACGGACAAGACAGATGAGACAGAAGAGACAGACAACGTGGATGGTGGTTGGTAAAAAGCCACACTTTATTAAGATAGCCAGGGTCTTATATACCATGGGTGATTACATAGTTCAAAGTCCTAGAGACATGCTCCGGATAAGGTCATTTTTATCAGGACAGTAGTAAATAAAAGGAAACAATCAAGTCATTACAGGGGAGGGACTCCCCAATAATAGTCTGGCT
>PJEM01012981.1:0-43561 GCA_004023845.1 Helogale parvula
GAAATGAAAGCAAAAATGAACTCTTGGGACTTCATCAAGATAAAAAGCTTCTGCACTGCAAAGGAAACAATCAAGAAAACTAATAGGCAACTGATAGAATGGGAAAAGATAGTTGCAAATGACAAATCAGATAAAGGGCTAGTATCTAAAATCTACGAGGAACTCACCAAACTTCAAACCCACAAAACAAATAACCCAGTGAAGAAATGGGCAGAAGACATGAACAGACACTTCTCCCAAGAGGACATCCAGATGGCCTACAGGCACATGAAACGATGCTCAACATCACTATCATCAGGGAAACACAAATCAAAACCACACTGAGATACCACCTCATGCCAGTCAGAGTGTCTAAAATGAACAAATCAAGAGACTATAGATGCTGGCGAGGGTGTGGAGAGACAGGCACCCTCCCACACTGTTGGTGGGAATGTAAACTGGTGCAGCCGCTCTGGAAAACAGTGTGGAGGTTCCTCAAAACACTATCCATAGAACTCCCTTATGACCCAGCAATAGCCCTGCTAGGGATTTACCCAAGGGATACAGAAGTGCTGATGCATTGGACCACATGTACCCCAATGTTCATAGGAGCAATGTCAACAATAGCCAAAACATGGACAGAGCTTAAATGTCCATCCCTGATGAATGGATCAAGAAGATGTGGTATATATATACAATGGAGTACTACATGGCGATGAGAAAGAATGAAATCTGGCCAGTTGTAGGAAAGTGGATGGACCTCGAGGGTGTCATGCTAAGTGAAATAAGTCAGGCAGAGGACAGATACCATATGTTTGCACTCATAGGTCTAACAGGAGAACAGGAGAAACCTAATGGAGGACCAGAGGGAGGGGAAGAAGGAAAGAGAGTTGGGGAGAGAGAGGGATGCAAAACTTGAGAGACTATTGAATACTGAAAACGAACTGAGGGTTGAAGGGGAAGGGGGAGGGGGGAAAGAGTTGGTGGTGATGGAGGAGGGCACTTATGGGGAAGAGCACTGGGTGTTGTATGGAAACCAATTTGACAATAAACTATTTAAAATAAAAATAAATAAATAAAAACAAAGAGAAGACTGGAAGGTGTCCCTGGTTTCTAGAGTTAACCTCAAAAATAAAATAAATAAAAGAAAATGGTATTGTGCTGCAACACTGACTTGTATTTCTTGTAGTGTGAGGATGACCATCTTTGCAGTAAGCTTGATTATCTTTTCATTTTTCATCTATGTTCTATGGCTATTGTCTAGTGTTGCTAGTTTTTCTTGATCTGTAAATATTCATGATATGGTAAAACAAGTACCACTAGATTGTGTGTGTGTGACAAACATTTTCCCAGTTTGTCATTTAACTTTGATTCTTTACTATAGAAAAATTTAGATTTTATTAATTTATATTTTTCCCATAGCTTATACATTTCGGATCATGCATAGAAAAGCTTCTCCATTGCGGTGCCTGGGTGGCTCAGTCGGTTGAGCATCCGGCTCAGGTCATGATCTCACGATTTGTGGGTTTGAGCCCCATGCCAGGCTCTGTGCAGACAGCTAGTTCAGAGCCTGGAGCCTGCTTCGGATTCTGTGTCTCTTTCTCTCTCTGCTCCTCCCCTGTTCATGCTCTCAAAAAAAAAAAAAAAAGTAAAAACAACATTTTTTTTTAAAGAAAAGCCTCTCCCATTCATAAACTATTTTAAAATCCTATGTTTTGTTCCAGTTACTTGATGCTGCATAACACATCACCCCAAAACATGGTTGCTTAAAGCAACAAATGTCTTTTTTTTAATTACATCCTCGTTAGCATATAGTGCAACAATTTTCAAGAGTAGATTCCTTAATGGCCCTTCCCCATTTAGCCCATCCCCCCTCCCACCATCCCTCCAGTAACCCTCTGTTTGTTCTCCATATTTGAGAATCTTTTATGCTTTTGTCCCACTCCCTGCTTTTATGTTATTTTTGCTTCCTTCACTGGGAACTTTATGTTCTTCTGTTTTTTATCTTAAAGTCCTCATATTAAGACACATGATATTTGTCTTTCCCAGATTAATTTCACTTAGCATAAAACCCTCTAGTTCCGTCCACATAGTGCAAATGGCAAGATTTCATTCTTTTTGATTGATGAGTACGACTCCATCATATGTGTGTATGTATATATATTTCCATACTTTGGCTATTGTTGATGGCGCTGCTATAAACACATCTGCACCTTTGAAACAGCACATCTCGATCCCTTGGGTAAATACCTAGTCGTGCAATTGCTGGGTCATAGTGTAGCTCTATTTTTAACTTTTTGAGGACCCTCCATACTGTTTTCCAGAGTGGCTGCACCAGTTTGCATTCCCGCCAGCAGTGCAAAAGAGATCCTCTTTCTCTGCATCCTCACCAACGTCTGTTGTCGTCTGAGTCGTTAATGTAACCATTCTGACAGGTGTGAGGTGGTATCTCACTGTGGTTTTGATCTGTATTTACCTGATGAGCATGTTTTCATGTGTCAGTGGCCATCTGGATGTCTTCTTTGGAGAAGTACCTATTCGTGTCTTTTTCCCATTTCTTCACTGGATTGTTTGTTGAATGTTTAGTTTGATAAGTTCTTTATAGATTTTGGATACTAACCCTTTATCTGATAGCTCATTTGCAAATATCTTCTCCCATTCCATCAGTTGCCTTTTAGTTTTGCTGACCATTTCCTTCACTGTGCAGAAGCTTTTTGTTTTGATGAGGTCCCAATAGTTCATTTTTGCTTTTGTTTCCCTCACCTCTGAGACATGTTGAGTAAGAAGTTGCTGTGGCAAAGGTCAAAGAGGTTTTGCCTGCTTTCTCCTCTAGGATTCTGATGGCTTTCTGTTTTACATTTAGGTCTTTCACCCAATTTGAGTTTATTTTTGTGTATGGTGGAAGAAAGTGGTCCAGGGTCATTTTTCTGCATGCCGCTTTTCAGTTTTCTTAGCACCACTTGAAGAGACTGTCTTTATTCCACTCCACTGGATATTCTTTCCTGCTTTGTCAAAGATTAGTTGGCCATATATTTGTGGGTCTATTTCTGGGTTCTCTCTTCTGTTCCACTGATCTGAGTGTCCGTTTTTGTGCCAGTACCACAGTGTCTTGATGATTACAGGTTTGTAATACAGCTTTAGGGTCAGAATTTGGTTTTCTTTTTCAAGACTGCTTTGGCTATTGAGGGTCTTTTCTGATTCCATATAAATTTTAGGATTGTTTATTCTAGCTCTGTGAAGAATGCTGGTGTTATTTTGATAGGGATTGCAATAACTGTCATTCTTGTTTCTCATGATTCTGGAGATTTACCTCATATGATAGTTCTCACCTAGGACCGCTTGTATGATTCCAATCAGACAATTCCTTGAACTTGAGTAATCTCAAAAGCCTCTTCACTCATGTATCTGACAGTTGGTTCTCCCTGTTTGTTGACTGCGACCTTTCCATATGGTTTGCATTTCCCCTCGGGTCGAATGTAAGCTTCCAAAATGTAAGCATTTTAAGGAGAAAAAATGCAAGCTCCAGGGTTTAGATCATACTCTACTGGTCAATCAGAGCCCAGATTCAAGGGGAAGAATACAGATTCCATCTTTTGATGGGAGGAGTGTAGAGCAATACTGGAGACATGTTTTAAAATCACCTTTATCTTGAATGGCTTAATTTGAACATAACCAGTTTGATAGTGGTATAATTTGCGTATAATTCATCCATTGTAAATTTCCATTTGGATGAATTCTGATAAATGCTTACAAGCTTATAACTATCACAAACAATACATAAAATATTTCTAGTATCCCCAGAAGTTCCCTTTCTGTATTCAGTCTCCCCCTCCATTCATGGCTCCAAATAACAGATCTACTTTCAAGCACTCTACTTTGCCTTTTCTGAATTTTCCTATAAATGGACTCATACAGTCATGGAGTCATACTCATGTAGTCTTCACAGTGGCCTATTTCACTGAGCATAGTGCTTTTGAGATCCATCTATGTTGTTAGATGTTTGGTAGTTCATTCTCTTTAGTGCTGAGTAGTATTTCACGCCATGGATAAATCATAACTAGTTCATCCATTCTCCTGTTGGACATGTGTGTTGTTTCCTACTTGGGCTATGGTGAACAAAGCTATGAACATTTGTGTACAAATAACTTTATAAGAAACTAGGTCTTCAACTTTTATTCAAATAATGGACCTATTAGTTATTTTTCTTTTAAGGAAAGTTTCTACAATTTTCCCGGATAGCTGGCCAATTGTCTAAACACCATTATAATGCTTCCCTTACTGATTCAATAGACCCACATTACATGATAATTCTTCTATATATTTAGGTCTATTTCTGGACTTTCTCTTCTGTTCCATTAGTGGGGAGCTGGTGAAAGTGGTAACAATGCTGCTAATTCACACTGCTTTAACCACTTTGCATATATTAACTCATTTAATCTCTAAACCAATTCTATAAGATAAACACTATTTTAATAGCTAGATTTAACAGAGGAGACAAAACCCAGAAATAGGGGCGCTTGAGTGGCTCAGCTGGTTAAGCGTCTAGCTTCAGCTCCGGTCATAATCTCACGGTTTGTGGGTTCGAGCCCAGCATCAGGCTCTGTGCTGACAGCTAGCTCAGAGCCTGGAGCCTGTTTCAGATTCTGTATCTCCCTCTCTCTCTGACCCTCCCCTGCTCGCACTGTCTCTCTCTGTCTCTCAAAAATAAATAAAAAACATTTTTAAAAAACCAGAAATATTAAATCTCCCCAAAATCCCACAGCCAGTAATGACAAAGGCAGGACACAGATCTAGGCAATCTATCTCCAGGGCTCACACATCCAGCCAAGCACCAGGCTGCTCTGACACATCAGTACATGTGCAAGTACCTCACTGTACATCATCCTAATACTGCATTAATCCCTGTGGGAATATGTCCTATCATGTACTTATTTTTCCATATGAACAATGAGCTTACTTCCCTTCAAAGACACTTTCAGTATTTTTATTGTTTAAAAATTATAAGTTAGTTCAGTCAGAATTAGCCCTTTAATAGGATTAAGTATAGTAATATTTCTATTTCTAAATTCCTTTAAAAATCAGATTTTTTTTCCTCAGTGCCAATCTTTCTTTCACTTGACAGATTTTCCCATGTCAGACAAAACCTGCTTAAAAAATAAAGGAAGTATTCTCATATTTCTTGAGGAGAATGAATGACTAATAGCTTAGAGGAATTGCAATTCAAAGACTACTGTCAGGAATGTAGTAAACAAAGCTGTAAAGGAAGCAAAGTTATCAACATGCACATAGATATGCTTCTCGATCTCTCTCCATTTTTAGTGCACCTTATAGGAGCAACTGATCAATGAAGCCTGACCTCAGGTGCACCCCCCATTACATTCCTCCCCCCCCCCCCACGCAATTCTCATTCCATTGATACTCCTTCCAAATCTCATCCATTTTTTCCTCTCTACAAAGTATATAAGGTAAAAGCTAACATCCCAAACACAACCATGTTAATAGGCAAAGGATAAAAGTCTCGAACAGAAACCATCATCCAACTTCTCTTCAACCCTCTGGAAATACAATGGTATCTTTCTCATGGCAATGCCCTCCTTTTGTAATCTCACCAACATATATGAAAGGATTTCAAATCATCCAAGGGAGGAGGCAGAGGGAAAGTATTTGTAGGTGGGAATCATCCCATGCACTCCTATTTATGCACACTGTCTTTGCTGATAGACAGACTGAATCCAAACCTCTTCATACTAAATTTGTATTCTTATTTCTAAATTTAGACAATAAACACAGCATATTCTCCATAAACCAATTATTAAATTCCCCAGAACGTCTGTTCACTATCTCTTTTACACAGAAAGTTCACAAATTTCCAAGTGAAATACATATTAAGAGTATATTAAGACAGAGCAGGTGGATTTTCTATGACCTGTATTTTATAAAAAAAAAATAATAATCAAAAAACAAGCAAACAAAAGTCTTCCTGAGAAATCATTATCTATACATGTCACTGTACACATACATATAGAACGCTTCTGATTCGCCATCAGTGTAAAGTGGTTATTCCATTTTTGAATTTGGTTTTTCCTTGTGGAAAACCATTTTTCCTGGGGAATTCTTTCAGATCAGCCACTTATATGGAGACTTAGGGATGCATGGGACAGCACAGTTTTCTCCTGTGTCAAAGCGTTATGATGAAATGACAGTACTCTAGAAATGGAGAGAATATTAGGGGTCATTTAATTTGACTGCTTATTAAAACCCAATTATTCTCTGAGCCAATGATGAGCAAACTAAAGTTCAGAGAGGGGAAGTGACTTGCCAAACATGACAAAGCAAGTTAACAGCAGAGCTGACATTGACCTGAGAGCCTTGACTCAGAGTCATTGCTTCTGCATGCTGCTCAGGCAGCGCCCAGCTGAGTTTTGTCTGGTTCAAAGACAGTATATACAAGTTGATGTGTCTTTCCTAAAAACAGTTATTTTCCAAAATGGAAATATACTATTGTTTTATTAAAACAAAACTGAGTGGTGTTTTGTTTTGTTTTTTTAATCAAGACATTTAGTCTTCTTGCTTTTTACATTCAGGTGTACCCAGACTTCAATGTCAAAAATAAACCTTCAATAAAGTGTGATGTTACATGAATATGTACATGTTCTAGAGATTTGCTGCATTGAACACACAGCCTATAGTTAACAATACAGTATTGTGCATTTAAAGATTTGGTAAGAGGATAGATATTATGTTAAGTGTTTCTACAAAAACAAAGAGAGAACACAAGAGCTTTTGGATGGTGTTACTTATGTCTATTACCGTCACTGTGATAATGGCATCATAGGTGTTTGTCCAAATGCATCAAATTATATACATTAAATACTGCAATTTTTGTATATAAATTATACCTCTATAAAGCTATCAATAATAATACAGGGCACATGAGCAGTCTTGATTCTAATCTATAAAAATAATATCTGGGACATATAACAACAACTTTGTTTGGACCCTTTTAAGCTAAGAGGGCCAAGAAAAGAAGATTCTTTGAAGGAAGAAGAAACAGGAACTCACCAGAAGTCAAACAAGTCTCCACACTTTCCTTCTTGATTGCAGATTGTAGGAGGAAAGAGGCTAAAGCAGACTTGCATCCACCACTGTGCCAATTATCAATGTTTAAAAGGAGCCAAATGCACTCACCAAAAATAAAAGCATTATTATACTGAATTGTGCAAGTGTAATTGTATAAGTGTGTAAGTTTCACATGAAATGCTAACATACAAAAAAGCAATCTTTTAGGCTACAAGGATTTCCATAATAATACAGTCTCCCAAAAAAGCTACATTATGGCAGATGGTTAACTAATGTTCATGTATTTTGACTTTTTAAAGATGTCCTATCTTTACACATTAGAAAAATACTTAATAATTTCCATGATGAGTCACAATATCCTGACTGTATGATTTAGATCTTGCAAGTGGTTGACAGCATTGTTGAATCCCAAGTGACTATCTACTGAACCACCTCCCTGACTAAAACAGAGTTTTCACAGTCAAAATTTATGTGCCAGAGTAAAAAAAATAATAATAGTAAGTTTTTTCTTCTGCCCCTCACCCTGCTCCTTCCACAGTCTCTTCCACCCGCAGTAAATGGTACTTCCTTCATCTCAGTATTCAGACCAAAAATTCTGGCAAGATTCATGACTCCTCCATCATATTCTATATCTAATCTATCAGAAAGTCTAGAGGACACTATCTTGAAAATACTTTCAGAATGCTCCTCACCACCACCTTTGCAGCTTGCCACCAAATCACCATTTGGTAGCAGGGAGTAGAAGGAACCAAACTACTATAATTATTTCCTAATTGGTTTCCCACTTGATAATAGGCCCTGTGGTCACTTTCCACACAGAGGCAATAGTCCTAATAAAACTCAAGTCATATAGGGTCATCTCTCAACCTAAAACCCTATCATGGTTTCCCTCTGAGAGAAAATTCCAGAGTTTTTACAGTAGCCAATAAAAACCTCATTACTGGCCACCATCTCCCTTATTCATTCCATGAATCTCACAGTTCTGCTACTGGTTCCCCAACATGCCAACCAACCAGCACCTCAGGCCATTCACACTTGCTGTTACCTCTCACTGTGATGCTCTTTACAAATATACCTGCTTGGCTTGCTCTCTCCTCCCTTTCAGACTCTTGCTGATCATCTTGTATAGAACAGTATAGGGGCACCTGGGTGGCCCGGCTGGTTAAGCATTAGTGTCCAACTATTCATTTTGGCTCAGGTCATGATCTCACAATCATGAGATCAGGGCCACATTGCACTCCATGCTGAGCATGGAGTCTGCTTAAGATTCTCCTTCTCTTAGGCTCCTGTGGCTGAAACCTGACAATGTTTTTCAAATGAGTGAACATATGAGAGTTTACGTACATACGTATGGATGCATGGATGGTTGGATGGAGAGAGACTGAATGTATGAGAGTTTATCTGGCATACGTACATACTTGGATGCCGACCTATACCTGTGTCTTCCATTTCCTACAACATGTGTTGTAATATGTACCACTTCATCTGACAGCCATGACATTCTATTTGCACTGTTTCAGGAGCTGAACTTTAGATTCATCCCAGATTTAGACAATGTTAGTGAATTTGAATCTATTTGCTACCACAGATGCTACAGTTCAGTACAGCTATAGGACCTCAGAACTATTATCCCATGAAAAGATATACTTCACAGCAGTCTAGGTAGTCTGTTCTCCAATTACACATCCCAGATTCCTGTTATCCACAATTTTCTCTTACTGGTGACAATTTATAATAAGCATTATTCATATTAATCATAATCTAAATCAGGAATCCACATTTTTTTTTCTCGAAGGAGACAGATGATAAACATTTTAGGCTTTGAGGGGTACAGGGTCCCTGGCACAAAACCATTCAATTCTGTGATCATAGGAAGAAAGCAGCCATTGACCACATGCACATGAATAGGCATGGTTAGATAAGGGTGGAATGTGCTACTCATCGGTCTAACAGGAGAAACCTAACAGAGGACCATGGGGAGGGGAAGGGGGAAAGACAGTTGGGGAGAGAGAGGGACGCAAAACCTGAGAGACTATTGAATACTGAAAACAAACCGAGGGCTGAAGGGGGACGGGAGAAGGGGGTGATGGTCATGGAGGGGGGGCACTTGTGGGGAGAAGCATTGGGTGTTATATGGAAACCAATTTGACAATAAACTATTATAAAAAAAGAAAAGGATGGAATGTGCTAAACCCTGATCTAAATTGTTTATTAAAAATTTTGTCAACGTGGTTGCTGGGTGGGGGGCAAGTTAACGAGGGTATAAAGATAGGCAAAGCACAGGGGACTTATAGGGATTCTCCCATTCATTTACAACAACTTTTCTGTAACTAATCACCTGGAAGGTTTCATATAAACCATCTTACTTTATGGACTGTCATAAACACAACACTAAAATGATATCTCTGTGTTACCTCCTACCAACAGTCAGAAAGGAACAGGAAAGGTTAGTCATTCTAGATGGATGTGATTGGTTAACATTTTTTTAATTAATGACTATGGGTTACAAAATAGATACCCTTGGAGTTAGATTTCAATAAAACATTAAATACAGTGCCTCCCAAAGCTTTAATTTAAAAATCCATTCAAACGGAGTTTGACAGGATGGCTCCTGAACAGACTGCAAACTGTCAAGAGGAACGCAAACAAAGGGCATGAATGATAAATACCAGTCTGTCACATAATAAGAAAGCTTCTACTGCCGTGCCCAGGGATTGCTGTTGAGCCAGTTCTTAACATTTGTTAATGATCTGAAAAAGAGAGTAAATAGAGCTTTTTCATTACACTTGCGTATGAAGACTTGAGGAAGAAGACCGCACACCAATGAATAGCAGAATAAATATGGCGAGATTACATTAAGATAGTGTTGGCGATGCAACTGTGAAATAATACAAGTTAATATTTTCTGATGTTATGTTATTCAATGAGATGAGCACAAAAGTAGGGGAAAGAAATTTAAATGGAGTTCATTGAAAGATAATTCCTATTTCAAGACAGAAGTAAGTGCGCCCTGAATAGGAAAACATCTGAAAAAGAGACATCTCATGGTACTATGTGCGTCACTGACTTGGGAGGCACAGGGCAGTCTAAGGCACAAAATTTCATAATTCCCTGAACAAGGACAAATTAATTTGCTACAATTATAAAACAGACAAGTAAAAATTTTATCATTGTATTTTTAAATTATTATCAAGTAATTCAATGAGTTTAACTCTCACATGACAAATTTACTGCATAAAAGTCTTAGCCCTTTCCTTTGGGTTTTATTAATTGTTCATTTTTGTCTACTACAAAAAATTCCATAGGATGTGGTACAGGTTGTTTCCTAAGCCTAATCAGTCAAATAGAAGTTGCTGGGTAAGAAATGTCTGCATTGCTGGATGTAAATTAAAATTACTTTACTGCTCAAATTATCTGACAAATGCTGTTGCATTAATATTGCTGTATACATTAAACACTTGCAGATTTGCTTTCTTGATAACATGATAATTACTTTAGATGTCGGTCAGGTATTACCACTACACACATAGGCATTCAATTCATTTAATATTTAAAACCTATTTAAAGCCAAAAATTTATGTCTGGTAAATGACCCAAGAGAGAGTTCCTTCCCCGCACACCAGAAGTATGCTGCCTCCATAAAGACCACACCCACTGGATCAAGACCAGGGTAGACCTAGGGCATGGTTTAACTTTTCAAAGATCTTCATGTGTAAAATTTTAGCACTGAAAGCTTCAATTTCAAGAAAAATTGTACCAAAAACAAACCCCCACCAAAAAAAACCCTCCCTGAATATATAATACAAATGATTCTTCCCGTCTGTGGCCCCAAATGCAGAGAAACTTGAAAGATGTCACTTCCATCCTCACAAGAAAAAAAAAAAGGGAGGGAAATAAAACATAAAACACAAGCCACCTGGAAAATGAGCAGTTTTTCTTAGATCTACCAGAGAATTAAGGTCACAGGGCAAAGTGCTTTCCCCAAAACTAAAACCACAGACAGATACAGAGAATCACAGCTTACTGGGAACAGAAGCTCAGGGGCAGAAGCCCACAGCAGGAGCCAATCACCAGGGGTACACTTGAAACTATATTTGAAGGTTCTTGGAGGCTCCATGTGGCTTAGTTTGAGAGTTCAACATTCTTAGGAGGCCTAGTCTGGGGAGTCCTCACACTTTCTTCAGGTTCTCACTGAAAACTACAGAAAAATTCCCTTCCTGCTCTGGTCTGAGGAAGTGGGGAAATTTTGAAATACGTCCAGAGCTCTGTTCTTCTTAACAATGCCAACCTCCAAGGAACCTGTCTTGCCAGAGTCTAACCAACTTTGAGGAAGGATAATTTCCAACTCCAGGTCCCTTTAGCCTTCCACATAAGATCAAGGCAATTTCTGTCTTAAGCCCACAGTAGCTTACAAGTAGGAAAAGGAAAAGACTGAACTCAAGGTCACTGAAAGACTGAGATTTAATCATAAAAGATGGTTCCTCTCCCCTCTTACACATCAGTAAGGGGTCAGGTACAATCACAGAGATTAATGCTAAAAGAACCAGCCCCAGACCCTATCTTAACAGTCTCTAGAAAAATTCAAGGACAGCAGAGAAAACAAGAACAAAAATGCTAACTGAAATTTGAGCCTTTGACAACACAGCCACAGCAAACATAGCCTAATTCCTAACCAGGTAAACCTAAAACCTCACACTAAAAGGATGTCTATAAGAGTTGTTTTTACCCAACCCTTCATTGCCTGCTTTCTAACAAGAAATAAGGCAAAAACACAGGCTGGGAAAACAAAGGAGTATCAAAACCTGACTCAGATATGGCAGAAAACTTGAAATCATAACCGATGGAGATGTTAAAAGTGAAAGGACACAGGTCTGTACCAAACTGACTCCATGACAGGCTTCAAGTTTCCCCTCTGACCTTGGAGGCCTAAGTATCGGTTTCTCAGAATCATTAGACAATAAAAGGGCACAGATTGCTCAACCAGGGACCACCCTAGTAACACCCAATCAGAAGCAGCCAGCTAAATGCTTAACATTCCTAAGGGCAGGCAGGCCTGAAGATAGAAGCTATAGATAATCACTTATTGCTTCAGGCTAGTTACACCCTACGTGGGGGTCCTTGGCCCACCCTGTAACTGGTTATTTTCAGAGATACTCTAAATGTTGTGATTGGGTCCCACCAAAAGTATGAATACTCTAAACAGTGTGTAATTTCTTGTAACTCCCCCTTCCCAAACCGCATAAAAACCCTGCTCAGCCCTTGTTCAGGGCTCTCAGCATGGATCCACTGCCGTTGGTGAAGTCTGTGAGACCGAACTTAAACCTGGTGAACTTAAGCCCGTAATAAATGCCCTTTGCTTTTGCATGTGTGACTCGGTCTCCCTGGTGGTCTCTGGTTTTGGGGGACGATATTGCGATCTGGGCATATCAAAAGCTCTAATGGAAATAGCAGGCAACATCTAACAACAGACAGGTAATGTAAGTGGAGAGAGGGAAACTTTAACAAAATGCTAGAACTCAAAAATACTAACTAAAGTGAAGAATGGCTTGCCTGGTCTCATTAACAGACTGGGCATGGCCAAGGGGAAAAAAACAAATCAGTGAGTCTGAAGTTATATAAAAAGAAGTTCCCAAAACTGAAATACAAAGAGAACAAAGAAAGAAACAAGGGAACATCTAAGAACTGTGGGACAACTGCAAAAGGAGTTAAATGAGAATACCAGAGAAAAAGGAAGAGGACATAGTCTAAGTAATAAAACAAATGAAAAGGAATCTGCTCTGAGAGAAGGGCAAAGAGCATTCACTGCACCTAATCCTTCAAGTTTCCTCCAGAAAGTTCTGTCAGAACCAGTGAGAGAGCAGAGCAAGTTAGAATTGGCATTTGAAGTCATTTCCTGAAATCTTGAACCTCCTTTGTTTCTCTTGCGCCTGCTCTAGGTTAGACCTCCTACAAATTAACATGGTGACATCCAGACAATAGGCATCCGTACACTCTACTGTACATGCCTATCATCTCTATTATCCTTAAGGAGATTAACAGCACAGCACTTACTTGCAACACAAATGTGCTTATAATAATTTTACATGCTCTCTCTACCTGGATTAGGAGGGGAAAACACCATGTTTTGATACCGTGGCAACCCTCCTCTAAACGACTAGTGGATATTTGGTTAGCTTAGTACTTGTGATAGGGGCACCTGGGTGGCTCAGTCGGTTAAAAATTAGTCTTTGCCTTGGGTCATGATCTCATGGGAGTTTGAGCCCCATGTGGGGCTCTGTGCTAACAGCTCAGAGCCTGATTCAGATTCTCTGTCTCCCTCTCTCTCTGCCCCTCCCTTGCTCATGCACTCTCAAAAATAAACATTAAAAAAAATTTTTTTTACATACTTTTGATAAATATGGCTGATAAGTTTTAATACAAATAAACCTTGTATTTCCAAAGAACATTTCATAATGCAGGTGATTTTTAGCCTAATAAACTTTTTATACAATAGTTTTAGATTTTCCCCCAAATTACAAAAATATAGCAGTCTCATATATATTAGTGCAGCATATTTGTCAAAATAACACACAATATTGATATATCATTAACTAAAGTTCATACCTTACTGAAATTTCCTTGGTTTTATCCTAAACTTCTGTTCCAGGACCCTATCTAGAATAGCAGAACACATTCAGACTTCATGTCTCCTGAGGCTTCTTATGGCTGTAACAGTGTCTCAGACATCCTTTATTTTTGATGACTTCAAAGGTTTAGGGTACTAGTGCTCAGATATTCTTCATCATGTTCACTTACTGAGGTTTGTCTAATGTTTTTCACATTATTAGACTGAAATCATAGTTCTGGGGAAGAGACCACAGAGTAGTGTCATTCTTATCACATATCAAGGGTAAATGCTATCAACATGATTTAACATTAACCTGGATCATCTAGCTGAAGAAGTGATGTTAGCTTTCTCCATTATGAAGTTACTCCTCCTTCCCTCCTTTACAAACTGTATTCTTCAGAAATGTTCATTTGTGCAACCTACACTTAGGAAGTGTATTCCACCTCCTTGAAGGCAGACTATCTACATAAATTACTTGGAGTTCTGTCTTGTTCCTTCTCCTCCATTTATTTATTCTTATATACCAATGTAGACTCAGGGGTATTTTTTTTTTTTTTGTACTTTGGATTCTTCTCCAAAAGTACTATATTTTGATGGTCAAATCGTTCCAGCTTTGGCCACTGGGAGCGCTTTCAACAATCTTCTGTGTACCTTTTACACAGTCTCATCCTTGTGGGGTTTTGTTGAGAACTCCCTTACTATCCTGGCGCTAAAAGATGCTTCAGGTTCACCTTACATCCACTGCTTGTCCCAGTCTTAGAATTAGACATTCTTCCAAGGAACCCTGGTTCCATTTACCAGAAAGTTTTATTAAAAACAAACAAAGATGTGAACACTTAAGTGTGCTGGTTGCCACCGAAACGTCATTGTTTCTAGGCTCTCTTAATTGACAAAACAAGGACACATATGCATACTATCCTAGATAAATGTACAGATCTATAAATATACCTACATGTAACTAATGCACATATGTTAAAACACAGGTGCATACTAATTTTCCAACTCCTGTCCGTTAACACGTTTCACTTCATCCACCTTTTTCCCCTCACACATTTCCCTGTAATTGTTTCATACACTTGTAATAGTTACATTGTCTTGTTACATTCTATATTCTGTCCTGTAATCTCCCATCTTTGTAAAGGTGACAATACAAGTTTGAACTGTGTTGGTCCACTTACACATAGATTTTTTTTTTATAAATACAGTATAATACTGCAAATATATTTCTCTTCATGATTTTATTAACATTTTTCTAGCTTAACTTTATTGTAGAAATACAGCATATAATCCATATAACATGCAAAATGTGTGTTAACTGATTATATTATAGGTAAGGCTTCTGATCAACAAGTTAGTCAATTCTGGGGAAATTCAAAGTTATATGTGGATTTTTTAAGTAAGCTCTACACCCCAATGTGGAACTTAAACTCATGACCCCAAGATCAAGAGTTGCATGCTCTACTGACCGAGCCACCCAGGCACCCCATACATGGTTTTTCAGCTGTGCAGGGGGTATCAGTGCCCTGAGCCGCCATTTTGTTCAAGTGTCCACTGTATATTATTACCTCCCAGAAAATCAAATGCTAGGAACATAGAACTCTTTGCTTAAATAATATTAAAGAAAAGAGAAAATCAGTCTTTTGGGAATAGATATCTAGTAGGTTCGACACCACCATCTGCTAAGGAAAGTCACAACAGTAAAATGACATCGGAATCCCTCAAGAGGCACTCAAGGAAAAGCCTGGACTATTACAAGTTCCTTGCAGCTAAAAGTCAATCAGGTACATAGCCAAAATTTCCAAGAAATTGGGAGGGGCCACCAAGAGGATGTAACATCCCTAAGGAGAAGACACAAAGAGCTTCATCAAAACCCGAACAGGATCCAGTATCACTTTCTATTCTGGAGAGGATTTGAAGGTAATAAAGTTTGCCATCAGCTAAGAGTGGTGTTACTTCTGTCCATTAAGTTGTATCCTTCACCTACATTAAGAAAACTTGTAACATTTGGCTCTATCTTTATAGCTTTCTATCACTACATAACTATACCCTAAGCAACAATTTTGTAGCCGTCTGGGCCATGCCAGGGCAAGGCTAATCACTTGAATTAAAAAAAAAAAAATCAATAAAAACAGTACCTCTCTGGTTTGACAGTCTGTGAAAGATGCAGTCCTCTCAAATGTCTCCTCACAGCTCTCTGGGAGGTCCCATGGCAAGTCTCGAGGAGGTGTGAGTGGGCCGCTAGCTAACCTCTGAGAACTATGCCTTCCTTTCTTATCCACCGTGATGGCTCCTGCAAAGGCCATGTCAAAAGTGACCATTCTCACTTGAAGAGCACCTTGAACATACTGACTTCACCACAACGCTGATCGATCAAGAAGGTTATGAAGAGGAATGCCTGGGTGGCTGAGTTGGTAAAGCATCGGACTTTGGCTCAGGTCATGACCTCACAGTTTGTGAGTTCAAACCCAACACTGGGCTCTGTGCTGACAGCTCAGAGCCTGGACCCTGCTTCAGGTTCTGTGTCTCCCTCTCTCTCTGCCCCTCCTCGGCTCATGCTCCCTGGCTCACTTGCTCACTCGCTCATTCTCAAAAATAAACAAACATTTAAAAAAATTTTAAGTCATGAAGAGGAAGGCCAAAACCACAGATACCTTCATAGGGTTCCAATGCTGATGCTATTCTTCCCCCAAAATGATGAAAAGTGCTTCCAAAGAAACACTCCATTTAGATTCTACTCAGGCTTTTATTTCAAGATCCTGTTCAGTGGCCTCTGTTATAAATTCATAGACAATCTTGAAAAGATATCTGTACATTGAAAATTTTCCTTTCCTTGAAAACAGTGCCTTATCATTTGAAGAACACATATATAACTGTCTATTCCTTACAATAAGGACGCTCCTCAAAGCCTTAAGAGACCTTTTGGAATATCATGTTAAGACATGCCCAGACTGACACACAACTAATATTTTTCATCTGAGACACACACACACATCTCACTCCCCTGAACTAAATTTAATTATCTACTCCTACTTCATATCAAATCCTAGCACAATCGGTTTTTTCTTTGCATTAAGACAAAGCAATTATGAAGCTTTTGGTCAGACTCATAAATTAAACCAAACTATAAACAAAGAAGAAAGCAACTGTCACCAAATATTTAGTAAATCCAAGAAAACAAAGCTTTCGTCTCACTTTTATTTTTTTCTATAGTGGATCATAGTGAGTTTGGGTTCTGAATCCAGAGAGGGGAAAAAAAATCAGCCACAACTTTCTTTCATTACTATCTGAAGTATAAATTTCCATAATATCATAGACTAAGCTACGAGGGAGGTTAGAAATCTCTCTCATTTGACAAATGAGAAAACTGAGACTCAGATAAATGAACCCATGTATATTCGAAGATAAGTACTAAGAACTGTGTAAAGTCCATATACAAATTTCATATAAATGAAATTCATTTCTGATCCTCTTCTTTATAGGAAGGTAGAATACTAGACCATTATTAGAGATACTAGTACAGGTTAATTGCATTTAATCACTATCCCTTCAATATGAAATGATTCATCTAAAGATGTTTCCTTTTCTCTGTAAGATGCTGCAATATCCATGAGACCTCTCAAGAGGTAAAACCATATTCCATTTTATTCCAGCTTTCATATCTGAACTCATAGAATCTTATAATTCTTTTCCTATAGGAAATACAATTTTATAGCAGTCTTCATCTTATAAATGGAGCTGTTTAATTTAGAGCCACAAAATGATCCCAGTGTGTTCACAGCACATTTATTGAATTTATAACTATAATGCCTTTGGATATGTATTATATTTGCCATGTATTCTATTGATCCATTGAAAATATTTTGCTTCTTATAAGAGGCACAAGGGGGCATTCATAAAGAAGTGAAATATGCCTGATAATTCAAGTCCTAACATGAAATATAATGGATTGGTGATACAAATAAAAGACTGAGAAATACCTGATATTTTATTACTAGTTGTCTATAATAGAATTCAGTTGTCCTTTTTCTTGATACCTTAATGCAGTTGCCTTTAAAATGGGGTACAGATGCCCTGGGGGCCCAGGTGGACTTTCCAAGTAATCGGTAGAAATGGTCAGTTTTAAGGAAATCAACTTTCAAGCCTGCCTAAACTGTATGTACTCTTTCCTAAAACTGGTTTGCCCACACATCCTCTGAAATAAAAAGTGTCACTCACACTGGACTCTGTTATTTCTTTTTTTTTTTTTTTTTACAATCTCTATTTTTACAAAAGTAAGGAATATCATCATCCTAGTGTATAATAAGTTTCTGAGGCACCAAACAAGAGGAAATGTTAAAATTTTGATGCTGACTATATAGAAAATGAATAGCTTTAATGACAGGTACTATCTTTTTACCAGTAAGGTAATTCCAAATGTTTTGCTTTTAATAAAATTGGAGGATCCAATCCCAATCAGTGCTGTAGGCTGATAAACATATTTTGCTGATAAATGTCCCACATGAATATCACACGGTCATTTAACTTGATAAAGTGTCAAAGCAGTGAGTGACAGTGCTACAAACTTCTATTCCCGTGGTTCCTTAGGACTTACACCTTAAAAATAAAAATCAGAATTAAGGTTGCTTCTGAGCCCCCCTCTGTGCTAGCATTAACTAATGTTCAACTAAAGATTTATGAGCTAACTGAACAAACTAGATTCATTCATTTCAGTAAAACATCCATGTAAGTTTTTTTTTTATTTAATAGATCCTCTAAATTGGTATCTATGTTCTTTTGATTAGCTGGGTAGTAATGACAATTATAATCATAACTTAAAAGTTTAAATTTTTATAAACTAATGCAAAGGAATTTTCTCATTAAATTTGAGGTGATATATAAAAGAATTTTAAAACATAATACAGGACATGAAAATACCTATCACAAAGTTTATGAATTCAAAGTAGAAAAAGGGAAAAATATGTCTGACTTTTAAATCAATTCTTGTTCTATTTTTTTTAATGAATCAAGATGGAAACCAAAGTATCCATGCATTTAGGTAACACTGGATATACAAAGGAGTGATACAGTATTTTTATTTTTAAATGTCACTGTTGACAGTACACTGAAAATTTCATCCTCTACAACTATTTACATTTATAATAGAAAAGTTGAAATGTTAACTTGTAAAGGAAGGAAGACCATATAGAGGTTGTCAAAATACTTTTAAGGAATAGGAGACTTAAAAAAAAAGTTTGAAAACTCTCCTGTAAGGTAATAGTATCTAAAAGGAAGACCAAGAGATTTCTAAGTAACACATTCACATGTTCCCGTCGTTGGGTTGCAAAACCCTTCTGTCATGATACTTATTTCACTGTCAGTGTTTATTCTTTGTCCACGTTCCTGCAGTCCCAAGAGGCTGAGAACTTTGAGTCCTCCCACATGCGTGCAGTGCCGGTATCCGATACGGTGTCTCCATTGGAAGCACTCCACTGTATTTCAGCAAATAGTATGTTATACCTCCCACTGATTATTCTCACTTAGAAAAGCCATAAAATGCTCTGAAACGAAGATATAGGTGGGTGCCATTTGACAAATACCTCAAATCGCTTCGGAATTCTCACTCAGAAAGCATGCACAGTTTTAAAAGAAAGCAAGACAGGGACTGAGATAGAACCTAGATGTTACTTTGATTTATTGACCAGATATTTACTGAATATTTTCTATATGCCAGATACGGTCCTGGGTAAAGGGCACCAGCAGTTACAGCATGCCTCCCTATTTATGATGGGGTCTGCCTGCACAATTCCGTACAGGTGCTGAAGCAACTGGAGAAGCGTTAGATTCCACAAGCATTTGCCATGTAAGCGATTTAATTCTCCTATCTGTTTTGCCATTTATTAGCATGTTTCCCAAAGCCCTTCACCTTGTACCTTGGGTTTCTGAGGTAGACAGACCAACTTCAATTTTAGAAACTGATCTGGGATATTGATTCTGTAATTTTTTTAATTCCAAAATTATTCCTTTTTGATTTTATGAAAGGCACAATATTTCCAGGTTTTGGTTTCCAGAAGTCTAAAATTTGAAAATACAAATTAAAAATTTGCTACTACTTAATTTCTCAAGAAAATATATAAGATTAAAGACTCCTAAGGCCTTATTTCTTTATTAAATAATTTATCCAGGGGCGCCTAGGTGGCTCAGTTGGTTAAGCGTCTGGCTTAGGTCATGATCTCACAGTTCGTGGGTTCAAGCCCCAAGTCAGGCTCTGTGCTGACTGCTGGCTCAGAGCCTGGAGCCTGCTTTGAATTCTCTATCTCCCTCTCTCTCTGACCCTCCCCTGCTCCTGCTGTCTGTCTCTGTCTCTCAAAAATAAATTTAAAACATTAAAAATAATAATCTATCCAAACATGTAAACATTTACTTCTAATTCTTCAATCTTGATGCAATGCTTTACAAGAAAATCATCACGATAACTGAACTGTACTGAGTTAAGTCTTCTAATTTTCCAGTTTAACTTTTTTTTCCTATTTTATTATTTTTGCTAAAGTTTTCCCAAGTCTTTCTTGTGCCTGGGCTCTAGCTGGGGCCCACCACTGCTCCAAATTCATCTGTTCCAAAAGACTTTAATAATCATGTGCAGGTGTTTTCAGAATCTATCCCTGTTTATATTAAAACTCTCCCCAAAATATTTTAAAAGGTAGGTCTCCATATGTTCTCAGAGAACCTCTTCCAGATCACCACCCTGTGCCCAGAAAGTGGCTGGATTACACTCTTCCGTGTGAAAGGTCTGATCCCAAGTCACAGAAACAAGGACTAAATGTACTACCAAAGGAACTAGCATAATTGAGCATTGCTCATTGATTGCATCAGCTATTGATTATAGATGCAAAATACTTAAAAGTAAAATACAATCAAGAATGACTAAAAACTTTAAAGGCAATTAGTAAAAAAATAAAAAGGGTGGCAGGTTTAACTCATACAAGGATCTTTTCAGTCATAGAGTAGTCTCAAATGCAAAATTGTAAAAATAAACATTTAGGATCACAGAAATTCAGCAATAAAAAATAGGATTGGGTAGAACATAAGAACCCAAATATAAAAATTAAACACTCTCCATGCATCCCATGAATGCAAAATGTGAAAATGGATTTAGAGATGGAAAATAAGCTAACACAGGACTAGGAAAAAAGGGCGAAATTTGCTATTAGAATTCATAATTTCCTACAAATTATTTTTAATTGGGTAATACTAAAAGTATTTTTAGTATCTGTGAATATGCAATATTCAGTTAGAACTTAAAGATAGTTTAGATGTAAAAAGTCAGCACTTTTTTTAAGACTGAAGCTTCCATAGCCAAAAAGGACACTGGCCTTTTTCTTTACTGTTAATCCTTTTGACTTTCTGGCAATAGCTTCAGATTTAGGATCATTACACACAAGGCATTCGTGGACTCCTGTTCACCCTTCCTTGTACATGATCTCCCACCCATTTCTATGTATACAAAACTGACACGGTTTTAGAGCAATAAATTCATCTGCTCAGTACATATTTTTATTATATCAAAATTACCAAGATTTCTTCTGTGGGAATGCATATTATCCTTATTTACTGCCTTATAGGTTTCTAGGAAAAATTCTTCCAGGAATGTATGCCTGTCTCACCAACCCCCTCCTGCCCCCCGTCTGCTCCCCCAACTTCTTTTCCTTCACACGCCTATCACTTTCCAATTCTTCCATTATTTAGGTCTTTTCTTCCAGAAAGTCTTCTCTGAAACTTTCTGAAAAAAAAATTTTCAGGGCATTTAATATTTTAAGTTACTATTGTGCATTTATTATTAGGGTTATTCTAACGACCTCAGAAGCTTCCCTCCCTCACCCCTAGGCACCTCTGATATGTCCCTATTACCCAATCCCAGAGGGAATATTATCATTTTTAATAAAAACACAAAAACATGTGTTATAGAAGTCATCCATATTGACAAGTCTTGGTTGTTTTTATGAAAACCATGCACACACAAAAACAATGGAGGATGCCAAACAAAACAGTGCTTTTCTCTTACAGATTTGAGACATAAAGGCAGGAAAGGGGACATGGGACTTAGCTGAAACAAAACCTCCACTTCTTGCTTAAGCAGGCTGAAGCCTAGAAATTAGGGAAAGAAAAACCAGGAGTGTAGAAGACTACAATAAAAGAGAATATCACCAGGCAAAAAACCCAAGAACATGGAAATACATGCATCATTTCCTGAACTCTGAGGGCATTTCTGATTATGTGCAAAAAAGGCAGTTGTGTTTTTTAAATTATTTGTTGTTGATTATAGGTTTTGCTGGTTTCTGTTGATGGACTAAATGGGCAGGTTTTTCCAGCCATCATGGGGCTAATGATGGGGTTACACATGATTAACACCTAGCTCTCTTCGCTAGAGTGTGAGCGGTAGGAAGGAAGGCTCACAGTACCGCTCAGCATTGTACCTTGAAACACAGCACTATGCCGGCATATAAAAGGAATTCAATAAATATCAGTTCCTTATTATTTGGGGGGTAAGAAAATAATCACATTAAGCCGTCAAAAGGCCAAATGGAACTGCATGCAAATAAATACAAACCCCTATAATTAACAAAAAATTAACATGTTATCTATTTTGGTAATCAATACATAGCCCTTCACATAGGAAAGTGCCAGGCAGTGAATATATCTGATCCGTTCACGAGTTCAGGATTCGTGTTTTTACAACAGAATGAAATTAAGACGCAAGAGTCTAGAAAGCATCTATTTGGGTGCAAGTGGGAAAGAGCACTGGGTGTTATATGAAAACCAACTTGACAATAAACTATAAATATTAAAAAAAAGAATTAAAAAAATACAGAAAAGCCACTGACCCTCAAAGGGTTCAGTTATTTGTCCAAGTCACATGGCTAGTTAGTTACAGAACTTGAACAAGAACAAGGTTCCTTCTCCTCATTACCCAACCAGATATTTAGGGATGGAAGACAAAATATATCTGTGTAAAAGGGACTACTAAAAGGTGATATTTATAAGTCATTTGATATTTAAGTTTTGTTCTCAAAGTTAAGAAACGAATATTGAACACAATGGGAAGTGATAAAGAATGAATCACTATACACTGGGTTCTGAAATAAAATTGGGAATTATTATTTTTCTGAAGTCTCCATTCTAAAAAGAAAAAGGGGAAAAAATCTGTTCCTCTACTCGCCCTATTTAAATAGGCTATCTTTTTTCTCTATTCTGAAGGTAATACTGTTTACCTTCTAACAGTGTTTTTCATACATACATGATTTTTTGGGAAGGAACAAATTGGTAATTATCTCCACTAATGAAATGTGCAATCATTTCAGTTAGATTTTAAATGGGGCACGACTCGCGTTCATAAGGCCCATTGAATAAATGCCTATTAGGTACAGTTTAATGGCTTAATGCTTGATTCATGTTTTTTCTCCCTGTACTTGATGCTTATTGCACATTCAGGGCAATTAGGAATTCGGTTTCCCTTCTTCGTGTATATATAATCCCTATATTCAGAAAGCGCAGCAAAACAACAATATAAAAATCAAAATTTGACCTGGGGATAAAAAAGGTATCTCTGTTGATGATGGTACTCAAGATTTTGGCTAAATTCATTTTATCAAAGTAAACTCTTGTTGAGCATTAGTATGTAACAAATCATAATTACCATATGCCTCAGAAATTGATTCCCACAATACTTGAAAAAGTTAGAGTATTTCTTTTCCAGATTTAAGTCCCAACTAACATTGGCAAAGTGTGTTGGTAATTAAAGGGAGTAAAAACAGATTCCAAGGAGAATTAAAAGCAGTCCTTGAAAATACCCCATTATATATGGAACTCTTCTATAAGAAACAATATACATCAACGTATTAGAATATGCCTGCTGGATTTTTCCCCCAAACGTACACACTTTGTGTCAGGATATAGATACAATAGAACAAGTCTCTGTTTTTATAGCTTTTAAAAATTCTTAATTTCTGTTAATAACATCAAAGAATGAAAAATTTGGGATATATGTAAAGTATTTTTTTTTTTAATTTTTAACTAGGCTACACACCTAACATGGGACTCAGACTCACAACCTTTAGATCACAAGTTGTGCACTTTACCTACTGATCCAGCCAGGTGCCCCTGAAGAGTATTTTCTTAGATTTATAAAGTTGGGCTAACACTCTACACACATTCAGACTAAGTTCTGCTGCTTCCTTTGGGATGCAAAAGTTCTTACGATTAAGTTGATGAACCGTTAAGATTTGAATATCTGGCAGGTGTAGATTTTGCATGCTACTATATTTACTTCCATAATTTCCCCCTTTTTCTTCTGATATTCTCTCCCTAAAAGAGAAGGAAGGAAGAGGATCATATGAGCATCTAACTCTGGTTCACACTTAAGATTCTCACTTCCACTTTCAAAAGAAGAGCAACTCGTATCATTTGCAACGTTAATCAGAATGTGGGTTTGCTAATGTTTTTTCTCTTCCTTCAGCAATTTTCCATATTCCTAAAAAGTACCTCTAGATTGAAATAACACTTTAAATGAGCATGCCTGTTTATGTGTTAAAGACAGATGGAGAAGGAGAAAGGAGGGGGATAATTAAAAGGAGATAGAAAATATATTGACATTTAAATGTTCTTTCCTTTCAAATGTTCATCCTACATCCCTTCATTTGTGCTAAAATGAAGGAGGCAGTGGAGACATCCCTAGTTCGTATTTGGCATTCCCTATGGGCTCACTAAGGGGTTGATAATCTGCTTCCCTAGCCCAAGAGGAAGACAAAATAGAATGATGACCAGGGGAAGAAGGGCTAAATACTGGTGTAGTCATGATTGTCTTGTGTAGCTATAGCACATTCTATTACCAGAGCCTCTAATAGCAATGTTACTACTACTGTACGCACATGGGTGTCTATGTATGTGCCAGAGATAGCACAGTATGGGTATGTGACAGAATGGAAAGAATCTCAAGGGAAGATTCTCATGACAGACCTACAAATGAGGCAGAGGGAGCTACAGACTGACATCAAAGACAGACTTTAAAAAAAAAGTATCCAACGGAGTAAGAGAAAACCCTGTAAAGAAATAGAACCTGTGATAAGATTCAGAAATAAAAGCAATCATCTGAATGTAATAGCAAGATAAGTCTTTACTCTGCTTTAGTGTACCTTTTTAGTTTGTAGACAAATTAAGGAAGAACAGTATGTAGAGATGTACTGGGAGTATTATGAGAAGGGAGAGAGGGGAGGGAGGGAGGGGGAGAGAGTTTGAGAATGTGTTTTTTACAAAGAATTTGTAGCTTAGGTTAGGCCCAGGTCATGGTCTGTTTTTTCAAATCATGTTGTGGTCAAAACCAATGCCAAAATGACACATGAATCAGTTCTTTCTATTATATAAATTGCTCTTGGGAATTCTAGAAACTAACTGAAAGTCATAAAAAAGAATGACTGCCTAGGATCTACTTCACTTATTCCTGTGACCCACTTTTCAGGCAATTGCAACCCATTATCTTTTTTGCAAACTGTCTATTTTAAGTTACGTAGGCAAGAAACCCTGCAGTTTGGTTGCCAGTAGCTCAAAAATCAGGAGTTTAACACGATACCATCATCAGATTACATCACCACAAGAGAATGTTTTTGTCAAAGAGTAGTAGGCCACTTCCACATTAATGTCTACAGTACCTAAGGATGGCATCTATCACGCCATGATGTGGCTGGGGCAAAATGCAGGCAGAAAAACAATTCCTCTATAAAGTCACTCCCTATAAAACTCTGACCACCTATCCTTCAAGACCCTGCATCACTCTGTTGGGTCGGGGCCACAGTTTCTATCTCTACTATGATTCGTGACGGCAGTATGCAGCTATAAACAAATTCAACTGCATGGTTTTTCTTGTGATATCAGCCATCTGCATCAACATCCTCCTTCATTGGCAACAACAGTAGAACACGACAATATTCGCCAACCATGAAGTTGAAATGGAGCAGAGTACAGGACAGGATCAGGTGAAAATCTCTGCTCCTGATCCCTCTTGCTATAAAGTATTTGGGAAAAATAGACACGAAGATGCCATTTAGTAAACCACTCTTGTCCAGCAGGAAGGATGAACGGACCTTGCAAAGTTGTTGGCTGGAAATTGTAGAAGGTCTCTTTGCCAGAACCACAGGCTAAGGCAATCATTTCATGAAAATTCAAAAAGGTGGTGGGAAGATAAAGAGACTAGGTGAGTAAATGAGAGAAGGTGGCTAGAGCACACGCAGAAACTATATTCTGCATAAACTCACTTCCTCTCTCATCTGTCTCCCATTCTAAAAGCTGGACTTTGAGCGGGGAACCTGAGACCATGAGCAGGGTCAGAGCCCAAGCTGCCCAGCCTGGTCAGAGTTCCTGAGGAGCATCAGGCACGTAGCTGGGAGAAGCACATGAGTACCCCCAACAGCTGTGGTGCCAGCAGTTCACTCTCAAACAATGATGGAGCTGACTTCAGCGAGTCATACTCACAGAATTACAATTTCCATGAAGTGTTTCATTATCCTGTAAGCTAAACACACTCACATTTACTTCAAGTATCTCCATTTGATTTTATCAGTAGATTCCTTCTAAATACTTACTCAATGTCATCAGCACATAGAAGAAATTTCCCTAAGTACAAACTGAAGAGAGAATGCTCTCTAAGAGGAAACTTAAATCAGCTGTCTCTAGAATCAACACTCTTACACACGTGAACACGTACATATATACTTTACGTCACCTGTAGACAAAATCCCACCGTATGTTCTTCCCTATGTTTACGACACACTGTGCTAGATGATGCAGATGCTGAAATGAAAAGAACCACAGCTCTAACAGGATATAAAACGTGACTTTCCTTCACTGGGCACTTTACAATTGACTAAATAGGTAACTGTTACAAGACTCAGTTCTAGAGTCTGGAAACCACAACTTGTCTTTTTATCCTACAGGAACTTGGGAAATAATTTTCCATTCTTGGAGCCAATTTTGCCTTATCTATAAATTGAGGAACACAGCAATATCCACGTCCCAAGGTGACTGAGAGGGCCAGATGGCATGATGAATGTAGGTACCTGTCAGGGACTGAGTCATATAAGGCGCTGCGTACAATTTTTGTGGTTACAAAGGCAAACCTTTGTGATCAAGGAGATGTGAGCTCTAGTCCCAGCTCCAGCACTGACCCATGAAAAGAGTGTGAGCAAGTGACTGACGGAAGCAGGACCAGAGAGCCTGATCTCCAAACAAGCCCACCAGTGGGGACAATCCAGGTGAGATACGAAGACATGGGAAGTACCACAGAGCACTAGGCTATTAGTCGTTAATTTCTATAATAAAAACAAAAGAAATGTATAAAACATTCTAAGCACTCCAGGTAGAGGAAATACAAAGAACAAGACTGCAACCCACATCGTTTGCTCTCTGCAGGTTTGGGGCCAGCCAGCAAATTTGGAAGAAGTCCCCCTTGTCCCCACGTCCCGTTGCACCGAATCTTGTGAATTATGTCTTTAAATACCTCTCTACAATCTGTCTGCCTCCTTATTTCCATCGCAGCCACAGACCCCTGTTCTTTGCTCTCAGCCACTCTAAAGCCTCTCAGACTCACTTCAGGCCATTCCCCATACAGTAAGCAGAATGATAGTGTAAAAAATTCAGGCATGATGTACCTCTGATTAAATCTCTTCAGAAGCTCCCCATTGTCCCTGGGATAAAATCCAAACCTCTTAACAGGACCTCAACCAGCTTCTGTCACCCCTCCTGCTATTTCCTGAGTGGGCTAAATGCCAAAGATTCTGAATGCACCACCATGCCCTTGCTCCCAAATTTCACATGTGGCTCCCTCTGACCGGGACTCTCTCCTTTCACCTAAGAAAACACCCTCCCTCCTCTCAGCTGAAACACCGCTTACTGGGGGAGGCTTGCTTAGGACTCTACAGGAGGCAAAGGACCAGGCATCTCCCCCCCAACACCTCATCCTATAATCTTCACTCACACTGTAGCATTAATCCTGTGTTTCTGATACATTGTTCCTCCACGATGTGCGCCTTATTTATCGCCACATGTCCTGTGTATTGTGCACATAACTTGAAATGAAGAGAAATAAGAATTATTGTCCAGTTTCTAATGGGTTTTTAATGTTTTCAGTACTTCTGATGGAAGAAAAAAAATTGAAAGCAACTTCTAATTCATTCCTCTTCCTGAAAAAGCAAAGAGAAGGAAAACTTTAATTCTGAGCATCTTCCCCTTTCCTCCCCCCAACACAAGCCCCAGCTTTCACGGTTTGCTCACAGAGGTAGCAGTTCTGGGCTTTCAGCAAAGATTTTTATATATAGATTTCTCATTACCAACTTCTTTAAAGCTGGTAATGAGAAACAAATATGAAACGAAATGTCTCTCGGGCTCAAATGCCTATCTGCTCGCATCAGCAGCCACTGGGAACAGAACACTCCCCGTGCCCCCCACCAGCCCCTGCCCCCCCAGCCAGAGGAAGAGTCTCTCCCCTTCAGCACCTCGAACTCAGCATTCCCTGGATGGCAACAGAAGGAGAGAGCCAAACACTGGAGGCAACTGCCTGTGTCACCCATGCTAAACTCCACCTCTGGAAAATATACGAGAACATTCCCTTGGAGAAATATTAGATCTGCTTCACTGCCCTTTCTGGCGTATCTTATCCTGCCTTGTCCTCCTCTCTCCCTAAATGCCATGCTCAAAACCCTCTCTCTCAGAGGCAAAGCATGCAAGTCAAATGGCATCACAATCACTTTGTGTTTCCCTGCAGAGGGAAAGGAGGACACTCTTGCATATAAAAAAAAAAAAAAAAAACTCATCTGTTCCTCACGGGATGGAGTAACTTGCAGAGATCACAGGAAGCGTGAGGTTAGAGGTAACAGAACACGGAATCAAGCCATGGAGGAGCATATGCCTGTGCCAAACCCTTGCTTCGCCTCTGGTCCACTCCCATCTTTCTAGGACTCTGCAGGCGGCACGCTCGCGCTCTCTGCTAGTGAGCCCGGCCCCCGGAGCTCCAGCAGCTGGCTCTCTTCAAGATCTCCCTTACCCAGAAACACCACCATTTTCAACAGTTTGCAGTGTTTGTCTTTTTTCTTGATTTTAAAAACCCAATGATTAAAAAGCCACTTAGTCTGAAGTAAAGCAATGATGAGAGACATATAAATATAATTTGAAAGAAACCTATATATTGAAATATTTGCCTCAGGTTACCAACATCTCTGGCCAATCTTCCGAAATGCAGTCCTTCAAAAGCTCCTTTAGGAAAAGAAAATGATATTTTTATGGTCTCAGTGATGAAAACCGAGGTGAAAAACTTTAGAGCATTTTGGCAGTTTTTCACATTCACTTCAGCAGAGAAATAAATCCAAACTAGATCTCTATCAGCAAGAAAGAAGTATTATTTGAAAAATTATGTGTTAGTACAGGAAACATGAAATTTCTATTTTTGAATTAATTATGTTTATTAGGTATGTTTCCCACTGCTCTGCATTATTAATTTATACTTCATTATTTCTTGGGTTACTATGCTTATTTTTTCCTTTATGGATTTTTAAAGAGCTGATGATATAGTTTTTCAGTTAATTAGGTCACTTTGTAATTCTAGAATATAAAAAGCACTTTGAAAACAATAAAGGAAAACATTTCCTATGTGTGATGACAATCAAGTAAATCATACAATAATTTGATATGTTGCAAAGAATGCAAAGCATTATCAATAACTTTTCCTATTTGGATGGGTTGCTAAATATAGAAGTAAATATACCACATTCTCTCAGTGGAGAAATTAGGATTTCAATTATTCCAACAAGACAGCATATCATTCAGCTAAAATTTTGCTAAACAAGTTCGGGGTATCTGCCTAAGCCATTGCCCGTTCTCCAGAATCAGCCCCCACCTACAGGCCTTGCCAAGAGTGCCGACTTAGATATCCAAGTCTGTATTTCAGGACCCCTGTTTTTGTGGCCACGACACAGTGAACCAGGTGTGGGACTCTGGCCCAAGGACGTCACAGCCACAAGCTGGACTGAGTCCATTCTCTCTCAAGAATTTATGTATGGGGAGCCTAGGTGGCTCTGTCAACTAAGCATCCGACTTCAGCTTGGGTTATGATCTCGCGGTTCATGAGTTTGAGCCCCACGTTGAGCTCTGTCCTGCAGCTGAAAACCTGGAGCCTGCTTTCGATTCTGTCTCCCTCTCTCTCTGCCCCTCCCCTGCTCACACTCTATTTTTCTCTCTCTCAAAAATAAACAAATATTTTTAATTTTTTTTAATTTAAATGTATTGAAGACATACACAGAGGGGTTACTTATGACAAAGACGTGAATACTGAAGAATGAAACCCTATTTGGGGTCATATTGCTTCTGATGAGTAAGTACAGAAAACCAACAAACAAGGAAATACAAAAGAATGGTACAGATATCATGAGAAAAGCAGAGACTGGAAAACCTACCATTTGATGGGGGGGTGGAGGGAGGAAGGCAGCAAGGTGGGAAGAACAAGTTCCCAGTTCCAAGGAAGTGGTATAAATTAAATCTACAAGTGTCATTTATACCTGCATTACCACAATCCCACATCCTTGTTTTGGAACATATATATTTTTTATTTTCTTGGTTTATCTTTTTTGAAAACAAAAAATATCTCTTTCATTTAAGCAAGATGCAGTGAATTTCTCTTGCATGCAAATGAATAATCCCTGGTTTAAATAGCACAGACACACACAAATCCCTTCATATGAGAGAAGAAAACCTTTGCCTTAAACTGTTTTTTGAAAAATCAGTAGCATGTAAAGAAAAATTCAAGTTAGATCCAAATTGGTACTTGTAAGCTACAACACTGCCACAAACAGAGTTAAGAATTTGAGTCCATTTTCTTTTGTCTTCTTGTATTGTAAGAGGTAAACATTAGTTTGTAGATAAGACAGTGCAAAGATGGATGCAGTAGTATGAATAAAAACCAGCTTTGTATTTATAAGTGAGATATATTTATGAGTTGTACCATTTAATGGTTTCTGTAATGTAAATATTCCCACTGAATCCAATTTCAACCTACCACTATATCACCACTAAACATGGAGCTCAGAAGAGATGTCCATCATCAGCTCTCACAAGCCCATGCAACCCATTGGATGGATTCAAGTAAAGAATACTTCGAGTCTAAGTAAGTAAGCAAAGCATTCTTGGTTTACTCAATGTGTCCTTCAGAGAACTTGTATGACAAGTCTTGGTCACACAGTAAGTGGCAGAGCCTGGATTCCCATCCTATTGGCCTGATTTATATAATTAAGTACCAAATATACCCAACTAATTAATAAATCTTCACATCAGTGTCTATTAGGTACACCTCATACCCCGAACTTTCAAACTAAAGTCAATCAAAATAAAATACACATACTATTCAATCATCGATCAATCTTAATTTCTGTCAGAAGTCCAAAAACACTTAAGTCTACTGTTTTCAAGGGAAGCAAGAAACTCAACCTAATTATATAGTACCTTATAAGTTGCTGGTTAATTGAAATCTTCACTAAGTATAATTTATACCCATAGCCCTACTACTCCCGTTTCAGTAGTCTCATTTCGCCCTTTACATCTATTATAAAACCATTATTTGGCATTACTGAATATGCTGTGCCTTTAAAACCATACTCTTCCAGAAATTATTCCCACACTACTCCTAACTAAATTTTGCTCATTCTTTAATTCAGCCAAATGTCAACTCATCCAAGAATCCTGCTCAAACTTCTCAGACTGAGTCATTTAATATACTCTTTGGTTTAAACAGCCCTTTCATAGGTACATGATGGTCATGACCATGGGGCACAGTCATTTCATATTTACACATCTGCCTTGCCGATGAAATCTTAAATCTGAGTGTTTAACACGTGCCTGAAAGAGGTATTATACATATATTAAATGAATGAATCTGTCGATTTAAAAACATCTGATGCCCTTTCACTAAGGAAAAGAAAAGCATCTCTCAAGCATAAATGCAGAGATGGGAGAAATCATTGTAAATCAACAACAAAGTTGTTTTCCTATTCCAACTAAGTAAACTTATAAAACAAGCTGGAAGAATGTTTAGTATAAGAATTATATTTTTGGAATCAATTCCACCTGCCACAGAGCTTGCATTCACAATGCTACTGTGTAAGGCGCAGTCACCACCAAAGGGGTTCTTCCAAAGGGGAAAAATAGTTGTCTGGGGGTCCTGACATTAAGAAAAGCTTAAATTCACTCGGTGCCTTAAAATGGCATTCAACCAAAGACCTCACCTTTTAATGGCAGCTGTTCTACAATTGTGCAAACTATTTTACCTAATAACTTCTTAGAAAGGCTTGTGTACGTGCATGTATGAGAGGAGGGGTGGGGGAGAGGGAGAGGTAAGTGAAATGACAAAACCCTTAACAGGAAGTTATTTTGTCACCCTGTTTTAGAGATAGAAAAAAAGTGAACTTCAGAGAAACTGACTTGCTCAAGCAGACACTGAAGCTATGCCCTCTCTCAACTCCCTAGTCTTAACATCCTTACACGTAGCAGCACCGAACTGTCTCCTGTTCCTTTTTCTTTCACTGTTATCTTTAGACAAGCCCAAGTCCTACAAAATGCAGAGTTAGCAGAAAGTTGTCATATGATGTCACGATAGACATGCTGCCATCTCGAAAGGAAATGCTTATTCTGGTTACTCAACTTCATTCTTGACCTTGAGGAAGTCCATTCATCCTGGGTATCAAATGATCAAACTTAAAATAAGAACTGTTACTGTAACATCTTTAGTAATAGATTCGATTAAAATAAACGAGCGCTGTGTATAACAACTTATTTTGTCCTTTCAGCCCAAAATGGTTTCCAGGAGCAGGAACTGGAAGTCTTTATAATTTAAAGTGATCATACTTTTTAAATTAGTGTACAGTCTCATCAACTGAATATGTAATCAGGGGTCAATGATTGTCAGATACAAAGAAATACATTTTCAACTACATGTTTACAACGAAACGTATATATCAAAACTAAATGGACACTTCTAACGTCTTTAATTTATTGAACGCGGAGCTCCAGTCGTTCGTATTTCCTTGATCTGAGCAAAACACAGCCATGTCTCAGAAGTGAGAAACTGGTTCTGTGAAAAAGCAGATAGGAAATGTTTTCATTTTTATAAATGACTTGCCAGTACAGTTCTCTATTATGTATTAAATGGCTCTTCTGATTTGAAGAACTTCCAAGCTGAACCTACAAGCCTGCAGTATTGCCCAATATAAACAGTCATTTGACAGGATGAAAAAAGTCATTCCATCTTCCCTTTAATCTTTCTGCTTCCTTCTCTGCCCCCTTTCCATTTACAACACAGAATGGACTTCGGACTATCAGTCTTAGCTCTTCTACAATGCAGCCCTTCTTCTAAGAAAAGTCTGTGCATTATAAACTGAGAGGAAATGAAAATGTGCACCAACAGCTGATTAACTACCTATCAATATATTTAAATCAGCTTAATTTTCCCCAGAGAACTCAAAAATATTGAAAATGCCTTTGAGTGACGTTCCTAACCTGGATCCCATTAAGGGAGGCAGGAGAAACTCCTTCCTACCAACTCTTCCAAATTCAAAAAGCAAAGCCAACCCCAATTCAAGCTAATGAAAACGCTGCAAGTATGTGGAAAGCAAAACTAGAAAACTCAGCCAACCAAGATTGATTGTAAAAGCTGCAGAAAATCCCAGGAACTTAGTAGCCTAATAAAATACCTTCCATCAGGAGTGATATGTCTATGTTCTTAAAAAATGTATTTTGTGATGTCACAGTTTCTGTACTTGATTAAGAGTACCTATGCTTTCATCTAGCTTTCTCAAGGAATTTTTTTTATTCCCAAACACTGCTTGGATCAATAGCAGCTCAGTATCACTCGTGATTAGCACAGAAGTACCCCTGCAACTTCTCTGGACTCCAAAGCTCATACACAGAAGACGGGCTTTAACTCTATTAACACCTAAAGGGATTAAAACAAAACTTCACACTCCAAATTCAGGCTGCCCAAGGGCAGCCCAACACATGTGCTTCCATCACTGCTGCTCTGGTGACTCTGCATTCCACCGTTTCTTGATTTCTTTCAAGTCTCCATATCCTCTTACCGTTAGCTCTAAAATTTTTAGACAGTCCATCTCACTTGCGCTATCTCAATTTTTCATCTGTCCATGTCAAAATAAAAACGTTTCTATAATTTTAGTCGTCTGATCTATTTTCTCTTTAACTCTGGAAGAACATTTCCTCCTTTCTGGAATTACACCCAGCCTGAACCCTGCCCTCTGCACATTTTTCAGAATCTTGCTTCGTCAAGGTATTCCTCTTCATATTTGTATTTCTCCCTCACATTTCCTTTTTCTTCTTGATTAGATCTGTGCCTAATTTCCCAAGACCCAAATCCTCTCCATCTTGAATTCATTTAGTCACTGATCTCTCTTCAGCCTGTTGTCTCACAGCCACTCACATTTTTTTATTCTAATAGTAACCATCGTTATTTAAAAATCACAAAATAGAAAGTTAAAGAGAAAATTACATTATCTCACCACCCAGTAATAACCAATATTATTTTTTAAAAAAACTATTCACTAAAACATATTTTAATAAACATTAATCATATACTATAAATGTAGGGTTCACTGACAAATATTTATGACAAATGATTGTCCACGTGAATTAAAGAAAATCTTTGCCACCGTTAAAACGGTTCTATCTTATTTGTATGGAATATTTAACCAAATCTCTGATATTGGTTAGATTAAGTGACCGATTGTCTGCTATTGTCAACAAGGCTGCGGTCAAGATTTTTCTCCCTGCATCTTTGCACAATTGTATGATCATAACCTTAAAACGTTCTTAAAGAAAAAATCCCATAAAACACGTTTTAAAACTTGCATAGTACACGTGGATGGACTCTTTGTGCCTTATTATCAGCTTGGCTCTTCACTGTAATGGAGGTTTGGCAGTCTAATGCAGTAACTAGGAAATACGACATTAATTATCAAGTAACAGGGTTCACACCATCTATTATTCTTGATGTCTACATGTGATCTGATCCTTCATTCCTTTCTTCCTAAAACACTCTCCCCCTAACCATTTCCATGGTTAGGTATCTTAATTTTATCTCTGTAGTTCTTATTTTTCTACCCAAGTCTTCATCCTTCTTCCACATAAATGCAAGTCCCTCTTTCTCTTCTCACATTTTATTAACTCTAACTTCGCTAAATTGAGAGTCTTGCCCATTCAGATATAGCTGTCACTTCTGCTGTTCCCCAAATCTGTATGTGGAACACCTAGCTTCTCCAAGAATTTCCTGCTTCCTCCCAGATGTATTTACCCTTATATCCCATTGGGGGAAAAATAGGTTTAATGGCACATTCTTTTAACTTGCTCCTCTTTCTGGTTTTCCACGCCTGTTGAGATCTCCCTCAGTTTTGAGTTTAAAATTTTCCCACTTCTCTCCCAAAAAAAACCAATCACCAAAAATTACTGGTTTTGCTTGAGCATGTTGCCCCGATCCCCTGGACACAGTGATGTTACCTACCTCTTGTGCTTCTCTTCCCGCATCCTCATCAGCAAGAGAAATATCAAGGATTCTGTTTTCCACACCAGTAAATTTGAATCTCGAGCTTACTTGGGATTAATTGAATTCAAATGACAGTTGAGGTTGTGCCTCTGGGTGTCTCTTCTCTGTACTCACCAATTTTCCCCAGACTGGTGAGGCAGCATGACAGAGCCCAGTAAAAGGATTATGGAAAATGGGAGATCTCAAGATCCTCTGAATTCTCAGCTCCCAGATCAGGAAAATACGGAGTATGCTAATAGAGCTATGTGGGTCCCCAGGGAACATACATGTTCTCAGTTTTCATGTTGATTTTATATCTCTGCTAAAATCGAAAAAGGTGAGAGGCCCCTCTGAGGACAGAACAGCATTGGCAACATCACTACTGATGGCAGCTGGCGTCCAACGCTATGACAGCGTTGGTAAAAGTGGCTGTGCTGGCACAGGTGGCAATTCTGTTGGCAAAGCAGCAGCGTGAAATGTCCAGGAGGCTATGAATATACCAGCCGTGGCCTTGGCTAAGGCAGGGCTAGAGGTGGAGGGCAGGATAACAAAACTCTCTGCAGACCAGAGAGCCCCACCACACCAGAATCACAGATGCTCCTATGTAGCAGTTCACCCATTTTGAGGATTCCCTAAGACACAAACAGCACACTTTCCTAGCCCAAGATAGCACATAAGAACAGCGAACAAGGTGACAAAAAGCCATAGTGTGATTCAAGAACATCAGCACCCGCACAGGATTTCCAGAGCGTGCAATGTCTTCAAAAAGAGAGGTCAGTTAAGATACTGAAATGAAAAACATTTTACATGAGCTGGACAGGGCCTGTCCTCCCTACAGTGCAGACATTGGATTTTACTGTTCGAATCTCTAACTAAGGCAGGGTTGTGACGGCCCAGTGTACATTTCCCCTCCCATTCAACTGACTGCAATAGGCTCCAGTTTTCTGAAAAGAGCTTATTCTTCACAAATCCTTTAATAAATATTCAGGAGATGGAGTTCATTGACAATCCCCCCTAGATGAGAAGCTAATTAGCTGCTGATACCTAAGCTTAGCATTTAGCTCTCTAGTACCAAACAGGATTCTTTTAAAGGTGTTTATTTTGAATGTAAAAGATAAACTGGAAAGAAGTATGGATTAAGACCTCAAAATTGTCCTCTCAAAGGGTTCTCTTCTTTTTTATCAAAATACAAAGGAGATAAATAGGAAAATCACACTATTTGAGGGGTGAGGGAAGGAGTCTTTGAGGAATCAAGTGTTTCTTGCTGGTTTTTTTAATGCTGTCAGCATTTTAAGCTGTTAATTTTCCCCCCATAGATTTTAAAACAAGCTCATCAGAAACTTAGGAGTCTAAAATCTTTAATAAGTTAAAGATCACTTCTCTGAAAAGAGGATTTCATCCCACTCACTCTGCTTTATTTCCCTGCTGTGTGGTATTTGGACATGAAATGTGGTCTCTGGACACGAGACTATGGCTGCAGGCTTGCCTCTCCGTTGTACCCAAACCCCAAATAAACTCAAGAAATGTTGGTCGAACATCCAGATAGTATTGCAGTTGGGGGAAGAAAAGCCATTTATGTGAGGCACAATTTGTTTCATAATCATCCTACATTTAAAATAACAGGAGCACCTGAGTGGCTCAGTCGGTTAAGCATCCAACTTCGGCTCAGGTCACAATCCTGCGGTTTATGGGTTCGAGCCCCACATCAGGCTCTGTGCTGACAGCTAAGAGCCAGGAGCTCTTCAGATTCTGTGTCTCCCTCTTTGTCCCTCCCCTACTCATGCTCGCTTGCGCTCTCTCTCTCTCTCTCTCTCTCTCTCTCTCTCTCTCTCTCAAGAGTCTTTAAAAAAATCTTTAAGTGACATGATTTTGCTCATCGACCGCCACAGGGCCTCTTCCGCTCCTCTCTGCCAGCCAGTGGCAATGGAGACCGAGAAAAGATAGGCTTCCCCTTATGTACATGTGCTTTCTTTCATTGCAGGATAAAATTTGGGACAGTTAGTCGGTTTCCATTTTAGATTTCTCATAGGAGACGAGTTCTTATTAAAGACCCTGAACTGACCACCACACAGATTGAAAATCCTCTGAAAATCCAATCAATGAGGTTTGTGTTTAGGGAAAATGAGGCACCAGCACTTCTATGGCAGCCTTGAAGTCAGTGAGAGGTTCTATCCTACCAAAGCCCACCCAGTGATTTGTCTTTATACTAAGGAAACCCATGAGTTACCAGTCTTGTGATTCCATACTCTCCATGATATACGATGGGTATTCTGTACAAGAACTTCCATTAACAACTCTAATCAATGCAACTAGATAAAGGTTAAGGGGGGGGGGGCGGCAGAAACCAGAACTGTTTGGTCAGTTAACTGAAATCAACCCCCCTCCATCCCAATAACCTCAGCAACTTCCTCCAGAAGTGGACAGGAAATCACATACACACACCTGCCACAAATACTCCAATGTCTTCTCAACTCAGTGTGTATCATTTATGCTTTAATGGAGCACTTCCCCCACTAAACCCTGAGCTGCAGAATGGCACTGGCTACCTGCACATCTTCAGGAAGCAACCAGAATCTTGTCATCTCGGCTAGGATTTTCTAGAAGTCAATGAAAATAGATTTTTTAGAACTTTACTTTGGCCAAGTATTAGATAACTGAGAACCAGGTCTCTTACCAGCAAATTTATATACTACCATACAACATGAAAGAAAACTAAGTATCTCTCCTATTGTCTTTAAGTCCACCCTCAGTAATTCTCTTGTTTAATTTATAAGAGTTGTGGTCCTGTGTGATTTACTGCAACATAGATCTATCACAATAAATTTGAGAATTTTCACAGTGCACTTGGTAGGAGGTAAAGATTTTTATTCTCCTACCTCAAACTGGCATCAAGAATTAATGATGCACAATTTGTTGGATGATTTACATTCTCCCTAGTTTTTAGTCTTTACTTAATAACACGCTGCAGCTGGGCCTGTCCTCTTAAACACAACCCTGTCTTCCTGAATGCTGTAGGGGATGTCACACCTGCTCAAATGCGGGAGATAAAGTGACACACACACGTGTGCACACACACCAGCGGGGGGGCGGGGTCGGGGACATAAGACACAACCAAAGACAAAACACAGAAGGAATGGATTGAAGACAGAACAAAAGACAAAACACAGAATGGATGTTAGACTCTGATGACAACCTCAGGGAAACTCATGGTTTTTATTATGATCATAATTCACAGATCTTTAAATAATTTAAATTACCCTTTTCTCCCTGTTTGGACTCATTCCACTGGAGGCTTACACTGCCAAATCGCACTTCCTTAGATTTGAATGTTGCTACAACTATTAAAAAAAAAAAGATGAATGATAAAACATAAAATTGTTATGTTTTTTAACAAACACATCCAAATGGTTGTTTATTTCTTCAAATTGGTCATCTGGGGGACATAGGAGGTTTATTTTAACAATGCAAGCCATATTCAAAATTCTTGAAAATCACCCTTTTGCATTGCCTTCAAAATGTACAGCATATTCTACTGAATATCCTCAGTGGGGGCAAATTTTCATCTTTTGAAGTTATCCTGTGAATAAATTTGAAGATCCTGTCAGAGGATTGGGAGTCTTTTATAAGATTCAATGTAGATCTATGTAAGAAATTACATATGTGGCTATTTTTAGAGCACATACTAAGTGAGGGGCTGGATATACAAAAGTGAGTAATAGAGAGTCCTCATGCTAGAACAGCAGGCTGTGTGGACGGAGAAGGACATACAAGTCAATCATTTCTACGCCGTGCATACAGCGCCACGCACTCCTGGAACACACAGGACTATTTGGCTCAGTGTGAAGCCTGGAGCCTCCAGGTGAAGGTTTTGTGGGGATGAAGATACAGAAACTGAGACTACAGAGATGCATAGGAATTAGATGAGAAAGGCAGAAATGACATTCCGAACAGAAAACATTGCACGATCAAAGGCAGCTTGATAGATGGCGAAAACCATTTTAGAAGCACTACAGCATAAAATGTGAAGGTTGGTCAAGACAGGAAAAACAGAAAACGCCAGAGAAATAAAGCAGGGGCTGAGTCATAGTGAGTTTGTGCTTTTTAACAGGCATTTCTCAAGAGGTGTTCTAACAGTAAGCCAGGGTAGAAGAAGGTCAGAAATGCATTTTGAATAGCTCCCTCTAAAATCATCATTTCCTTGTAGCTGGGTTCTGGGAACAGCAGCACTGAGAACAATGATGGAACAAAAAAGAGTGGATGAGTTAAAAAGCATTTGGGAATCTAAAATTGGCAAGATAGAATCACTTATTTGGTGGTAGGAGGAAAGAGGAGGACTTTTAAGGTTTATGTTGTAGCAACTAACTGGGAGTTAAAAGCACTCAAAGAGAACTACCACCACCGCCGCCGCCGAGAGGGAAGTCTGAAAAACAGAGCCCCCGTTCAGCAGAGCACCTCCTTAGAAATAAAGGACGCTATTGTCTTACCATTTGGTTCAGCCAACACAGTGGAGAACTAAGAAATATCTATATTAAAAAGCCACACCGTGAACTAGAGCAGAAGCTAATATGGAAGGAGAATCAAAGAGAATAGGAAGTGGAGCAGAATGAAGATAGCTCGCTGAGACATAGTTTCCAAAAGTAACAGCAATTCTCCGTGAAGAGATATTAAAAATTAACACCAGAAACATGTTGGACATCATTTCAAGTTTGCCAGTTTCGTGTGTGCACGCGTGTGTGGGTGCATCTATGATTCAGAGAGGTATGGAGTGTGTGGTGTGGGATGTAACATTCTCAAGTCACATCTTGTTATCTTTACCCAGTTATAAAATTACTCTTCATACTGCTCTATTTAGACAGAGGAACACAACAAACCACAAAACAAAATTGCACAGTTCTTGCGGTGAAAAAAGGCAAACTAGGTGGGTATCACTGTTGGAGTACCTGCCGAGATAGCAATCCAGTGAACTCTCTGCAAACAAGCAGCACGTCTGTCCAAAGGGCCTACATGTGGCAGTAAAACCCTGTCAAATGCCTGAAGAATACAGACAAGTGTACAAAAACGGCAATTTCACTATGCCATCCGAATTGGAAGGAGTTATTCCTGTTCATTATTTGTGGTCAGCTCTTACTGACTTTACTGAGTTAGCCATTATTTCATCATTTTTAACAGGACTTTTGCACAAAAACACATCCAAAGCCTTTTAAAAGCTTATCTCAGAGGTATTAAGAAGCCAAAATAGCCTCTATCTCAATTTTTTAAAACCTACAGGTTTTGAAATTACTTAATACTTTCTGACATGCTCGGACAGGTTATCGGAGCACTTGAAGACATTAGCTAGGAGCAGATTTGTAATAAGGTCATAGGCAACATGCTGTCAGGAAATGAAGGCGGAAATAAGTGCATTGGTGGAATACTTTAGACTGAGAACTGTTTAACATGAACATTGTTCTGTAGGTCAGTGTCAACTCGTCTATTATTTAAGGTAACCACATTTTTAAAAACTTGAGAAACTAACAAGAAGAAAATACATGTGTTTTCAGTTTAACCAAGAAAACAAAATCTTATCAAGAAACAAGGAGGCCGCAAAGGATAGAGGCAGCATATTTCAGCACATCACCCTGATAAAGTTCTGTACCAAGAGATTCTTGCTAAAAAATCCATCACAGGAAGGAGGAGGGCATGGAACATAAACTTTACACATGGGGTCTGAAATTAGGAATGAAGAAAAAGGAAGTGATGTGTGGATAAATCGACATAACAATATTGTCTGAGTAATACAATAGTAGCAATGCTTGATGAGTGGGGTTAAAGAAAACAGAATAGAAATAACACAACAAAACAGGATATGGATCAGGAACAAAGAGATCTGAATTAAAGTCCCTTTATTGGGAAACGAGACATACTGATTTAAATCTAACTTTAATAATTAAGTGTACTGATTTCTTGGGTACTATTTTAGGAATAGAAACAGAACATATAAATAAATACCACTGAATGGGGAGAAATGGAATGAGAAAAATAACTGAAACCTGGTTAAAAAAAATTGTAAAGTGAAGGACAAATAAACTGCTAGAATGGAAAAAGACTAGAAATGTAAACCAAGTTAGCTCATGTGTCTGAGTGAATAGCAAATATACTTAAAATAAACATTACTAAATGCCAAAATGCATGTCTAATGATAATTGCTCAATCAGGAAAATACAATTCTAAGCATACATATACCTAGTAACATAATATACCAAGAAGACAGCCCTCACCAGAAATCAAACCCAGTGACACCCTTATCTCAGACGTCCAGCCTCCAGAACCAGGACGAAATTTCCATTAAATCACCGTTCTGTAGTATTTTGTTAGGGAATCCCAACTTGACCAGTACAGATATTTAGAAAACAATTTAAAACAGAATGACAAAATTCTACATTTCAAAATGTTTGGGATGCAGATAAAACAGTACTCAAGGAAATTAAAAAATCTTAATCGTTTATATCCTATAAAAGGCTGAATAAATGAGTTAAGCACTGAAATCAAGAATTGAGAATAAGACCATAGAATCTTCCAGAAAAAGAAGTACAAATAAAAAAATTAGAAATAAAAAGAAGATGTTAAAAAGATGCTAAAAGCTTTTAGAAATAAAAAGAGGACATTGAAAAAATACTAAAAGATTTTCAAATATTGTAAGTGATATTCTGCAAAAAAAAGAAAAAAAGAAAATACTGAAAAAACATACATTCCTAGAAATAGTAACTTACGATCAGGAGATAAAGAAGGGAGGAGAGATATCTGTATACTTGTTTCTCCCACCACCACTACCACCTCTGTTTCTCTCCTACCTGCCAGCTACTGAATCAAAATTAGGATTACCTTCAACCCCAGCCTCTTGATGCTTTGACTAAGGTCAAGCAAAGACTAGGACTGACTAGGACAGACTCAGATTTACAGATCTCTGCTTTCAAGACTGTTATCACAGAGCCCACAGTCCCTGGGGCCTATCACTGTCCGGCCACAGAGCCTGGCAAAAACGTCAATCATCTAATGTTAGTTATCATTTCCCTCCCCTTTTAAGGTCAACAGTGAAGTACAGAAGCTAATTTTTCCATCTGTGGAAGCTGATATAGTGCTATCACCATTTCAAGGCATATCTATACTGACGTTTTCTTTGGCCCTTAATTATAGAGCAAAAGAGACAATGGGAACTTTTTACACCTGTGTTGCTTATGCTTTAACAATACGCTTATTCATTTTTTTTGCTTTCTTTTTTTTTAAATAGTTTATTGTCAGATTGGTTTCCATACAACACCCAGTGCTCTTCCCCACAAGTGCCCTCCTCCAACATCACCACCTCTTTTCCCCCCTCCCCCTTCCCCTTCAACCCTCAGTTCATTTTCAGCATTCAATAGTCTCTCAAGTTTTGCATCCCTCTCTCTCCCCAACTCTCTTTCCCTCTTCCCCTCCCCCTGGTCCTCCATTAGGTTTCTCCTATTTTCCTGTTAGACCTATGAGTGCAAACATATGGTATCTGTCCTTCTCTGCCTGACTTATTTCGCTTAGCATGACACCCTCAAGGTCCATCCACTTTCCTACAACTGGCCAGATTTCATTCTTTCTCATCGCCATGTAGTACTCCATTGTGTATATATACCACATCTTCTTGATCCACTCATCAGGGATGGACATTTAGGCTCTTTCCATGTTTTGGCTATTGTTGACATTGCTGCTATGAACATTGGAGTACATGTGCTCCTATGCATCAGCATTTCTGTATCCCTTGGGTAAATCCCTAGCAGGGCTATTGCTGGGTCATAAGGGAGTTCTATGGATAGTGTTTTGAGGAACCTCCACACTGTTTTCCAGAGCGACTGCACCAGTTTACATTGCCACCAACAGTGTAGGAGGGTGCCCGTCTCTCTACACCCTTGCCAGCATCTTTAGTCTCTTGATTTGTTCATGTTAGCCACTCTAACTGGCATGAGGTGGTATCTCAGGGTGGTTTTGATTTGTGTTTCCCTGATGATGAGTGATGTTGAGCATCGTTTCATGTGCCTGTAGGCCATCTGGATGTCCTCTTGGGAGAAGTGTCTGTTCATGTCTTCTGCCCATTTCTTCACTGGGTTATTTGTTTTGTGGGTTTGAAGTTTGGTGAGTTCCTCGTAGATTTTAGATACTAGCCCTTTATCTGATTTGTCATTTGCAACTATCTTTTCCCATTCTATCAGTTGCCTATTAGTTTTCTTGATTGTTTCCTTTGCAGTGCAGAAGCTTTTTATCTTGATGAAGTCCCAAGAGTTCATTTTTGCTTTCATTTC
>PJEM01012982.1:7694-43653 GCA_004023845.1 Helogale parvula
CCCCCCCCCCCCCCCCCCCCCCCCCCCCCCCCCCCCCCCCCCCCCCCCCCCCCCCCCCCCCCCCCCCCCCCCCCCCCCCCCCCCCCCCCCCCCCCCCCCCCCCCCCCGTGTCTGACCTGCTCCTGCCGCCTGCCCGGCGCCTTCTAGGCCTCTCGGTGCCTCTTCGCACCTGGTCTGGGCGGCCGGCCCTCCTGCTGTGGACACCCAGTGGGGTGAGTGACTGAGGGCCCCCAGGCAGGAGCCGAGAAGGACGGCTTCGGGGGACGCGGCTGCGGCTCGGAGGTCCTGGCGAGCCGTCCTGTCGAGGAGGAGGCGCCTCGTTATGGTCCCGACGTCATAGAAGGACCAGTGGGTACAAGACAGGCGAGGGCGCAGCGCGGGGCCAGGGTCACCGCGCGTGGTGGATGCCCCGCCGTCAGGGTCTGAACGCTGCCTGGCTGAGGCGAGCTCGGCCACGCGGACACACTCCCCGCTGCCACCCCGTGTCTCTGCGCTGTCACACTGTCACCCCATGTCTCTGCACTGTCACACGTCACCCGTGTCTCTGTGCTGTCACACCGTCACCCCGTGTCTCTGCGCTGTCACACCGTCACCCCGTGTCTCTGTGCTGTCACACCGTCACCCCGTGTCTCTCCACTGTCACACGTCACCCGTGTCTCTGTGCTGTCACACCGTCACCCCGTGTCTCTGCGCTGTCACGCCATCACCCCGTGTCTCTGTGCTGTCACACTGTCACCCCGTGTCTCTGCGCTGTCACGCTGTCACCCTGTGTCTCTGTGCTGTCACACATCACATCATGTCTCTGCACTGTCACACTGTCAGTCACCCCATGTCTCTGCACTGTCACACATCACCCCATGTCTCTGCGCTGTCACATGTCACCCTGTGTCTCTGCGCTGTCACATGTCACTCCATGTCTCTGTGCTGTCACACTGTCACCCCGTGTCTCTGCACTGTCACACGTTACCCCATGTCTCTGCACTGCCAACCGTCACCCCGTGTCTCTGCGCTGTCATGCTATCACCCCGTGTCTCTGCCCTGTCACACGTTACCTCATGTCTCTGCACTGTCACATGGTGCCGTGACTCTTGGCAGGGTCTGGAAGTAGGAAAAGTACCAGATTTCAGAAGCTTATCCCAAAATGCCCGTCAATTTGACACGGGTCGCCATTGAGAGGTGGCCTCTGGACACTTGTCACCACGAGACAGTGGTTTGTGACGTGAACACACTTAAGTGTGGACGTTTAGAACCGCTCAGCGCGTCTCCGTGGGGACTTGTCCGGACACCACGGAGGAACCGTGACACTCATGTCCTGGGGACGCGGTCATCAGGCCGATGCGGAAGTCGCTCTCGGAGGAAGCAGCCCCCGAGCTCACAGGTACAACCTCTATTGTTGTAGGAGCTGAGGGGGAATATCCGAGTTCACTGTCGGATCCGCCCTCTGTTGCCTTTTGATGAAGAATCCGATGACCCAGCTTCAGGGAACAGGTAACCTGCTCTGGCTGTGTGTGCACGCGCGTGTGCGTGCGTGTGCGCGTGTAAGGAACACAGTAGAAGATGCAGCAGTCTCGCTCGCCTCCTGTCCTCCCGCCGCCGGCCCGGAGCAGGGGCTCACGTCCGTGGGGGAGGGAGCCGCCTCGCGCACCGGGAACCGTGGGCTCCGCTGCCCCCTCCCCGCCCGGCGGGGCTCTTGCCGGTCCTCTCTCTGTGTTGGCGCAGCGAGGGGAGCGTCCCCCGCTGTCCCTCCAGAGGCCCCTCAGGGTGCACAGAGGCACCAGCCCTGGCCCCGCTGGTATCTGGGGCCTAGCGCTTTGACGGTGTTGCCGGGTAACAGCCTGGCTCTGCCGGGAGGGCCCCCTCACGCCTCACTGCCGTCCGCGTCACGCAGTCTGGCCGCCGCGCGCAGGTCTTTGGGCCGCTGGCCAGTCCTGCAGCGTCAGGTCCGGGCCGCACCTTCCCGACGGGGCTGCACGCTTGTCTTCAAGTCTTTTCTTCCGTGGCTGCGGCACGTGCCGTCGGCGGCCGCCCCGGACCGGGTGCTTCCGCGGAGGCGCGGCCCCGAGGCTGACGGCCGGCCGGGCGGGGGTCCCGCGGGGCTCGGTTGCTCCTGGCTGTTGAGCAGCTTCCTGAACTCGTGTCTGTTCCTGCATCTCTTACGTTCATCTGGTTCCCACTTCTGCGGCACCTCGCCTTCTTCCAGATCCACGATCGCCTCCACGCGGCCCGGGTCCTGGGGGCGAGGCTGGGTGCCCCGTCCCTGGCCCACCCGCCGCTCCCACGGCTGGGCTTGCGGGAGGCACCGGATGCAGATCTGTCCGTCTCTCCCGCACGACACAAGCGGGGACTCGAGCAGAGAGCGGAGGCAGGAGAGGCAACCCTGGCCGAGAACGTGGGAAGGAGGGGGGAGATGAAAATGGGAGCAGGGAGGGAGCCAGAGATGTCGCCTCGAGAGTAGGGGTGAGGGCGGAAGCAGGGGTGACGAGACAGACAAGGAGAGGCAAGGAGGGGCCGAGGGGAGGACCGGGAAGTGACAACGGGAGGGGCCCGGCAGAAATGGGTGGCGGAGGAGAGCTGGGGATTAGGGACCCAGAAGGACGCTCCGCGGTGACGCGTGGTCATGGCTGTCATTGTTCTGCCCCCAGCTCGGAGCCTGCGGAGGTGGTCCAGGCCGTGGATGAGGTGCGTGTGCTCGGAGCGGCTGTCTGTGGTGACTCGCGTGTGCCCCGACACGCCCCCCCGGAGAGCAGTGCAGAGACTGGTGAACACAGAGGAGATGCCTCCTTTATTCCGCGCTTCCTCAGAGAAGACGGGTCCCGTTCCCGACTCCCACGGGAGCGAGAAGTTCGCTTCCCTTGTGCAGAGCGGGACCCTCGCTGCAGCTGTGCGTGAGCGGTCACAGCTTTGCGCTCGCCGGCTTTCCGGCCAGCGCCCGGAGGAACGGGCCTGAGGTTGGAGCAGGAGAGAAACAGGAGCCTGGAACCGACCTGACTCGGCCTGAACCGTGTCGTGAAACGGCCGTATTCACTCCAGCTCACAATTTTGTTTTCTCTTTAGAACCTGCATGGTTTGTAGCTTTATTGACCCAAACGGCCTGGAAGGAAGCGTGGGAAGCCCAGCACCCACTGTGGCGTCCCCTGCTGGACGGGACCGCCAGGACACGGGCTGTGGCAGGAGACAGGGCTTGTGTCCCCAAGTGCCGAAGGGACGCCCACCGATGTCGGGGAGATGACGGAGCTGGGCGCCGGCCTGGAGCCAGGCTGAAAAACACAGAATCTACAGAACCTTCCGCTCACAAGTACAGCTACTTTCAAACCTCCCTGAGGCCTTTGGAGAGGGCTAGAACGTCGGTCTGTTGTTCTGAAAAATTTCAAAGAAGTAAACATTTATGATGCCTTTCTTATCTGAAGCGCATTTCAGGGGACATGAATAGTTGGCCATGGAAAGCTCTTCTTTGCAGAAGACTCTAGCTAACCAATTCAGAGTGAGTGACAAGGTTAGAAGTCATCACTTGAAAGCCCTTATGGGTCTGGGTGAGTCTTCAGTGGGTGCTATACAGTTAGGGGTCAGGAGGATCTTTACCACGGAAGGTTCTGGAGCCCTGAGCACTCGAAGTTTCACAGAGGGATGCCCAGGCATGAGGAGGTGGTCACGGGCCTTCGTGCTACAGCCCCACCAGGGAAGAGACGGGGCTGCAAAGTCGAGCCCTGCGTCTCATGGAGTCTGGGTTTCTGTCATGTTGAACAAGAGGGAAGAAGTCAGCCAAGTCAGAACGGGAGACACTTCACAGGCCCAGTGACCCGATCCCTCTGAGAAATCAGTACCGCCAAGAAGCGGGGGAGGAGGCGGAGTGAGAGACGCCCCAGGCTGGCAGTCACGGCACCTGCACAGCCAGCGGCTGACCACGCAGCTGGGACAGCCGGCCCGATGAAGACTTGTGTGGGGTCGTATTCACCTTATGAAGGGGGACTGGTAACGGCCTGGGGGCTGTGCTGAAGAGTCTCGTCCATTCAACTAAATCTGATCTTTACATTACAATGTTGGAGGGAAGAGGGAGGTGCCCCTGGAAGCCGTGAGCGGCTGGCCCCGCCCCTACAAGGTCGGCCTTGGAGTCTGTCCTACGTGGTCACATGTCATAGCCTGTGGTGACTCTTCCTAAGGCCGCTTTGGTTCCTGGATCGGCAGCGTCATGTTTACATGGAAGCCCAGAGAACCGTTAAGCGGCACCGAAAACTCTCGACGGTCTCTGGAAGTAAGCACTTTAAAGTCTTTGTTCTGACGGGTTGTTTCTGTCTGTCACTCGGCCAGCAGTGCTGAGTGCAGCCGCAGGAGACCAGGAAATGCTCCCCGATCAATCAGAATGTGAGTGGGAAGGGCCCGAGCCCGTCCTGCTGGTCTCCTTTCCCAGGAGACGCCGAGCGCTCGTGGGGACGTACTGGACTTCTCTGCACCGCGCCTGGTGCGCAGCGTCCTGGCCGGCCCTCGGGAGTCATCGCTGGGAGGATGGCCGCCGAGCCCGAGGCCCCAAGGACCTGAATTGTCAAATTCAGAAGTTTGAGGGGTTTGTATTTCTTTATATTTTGCCCATCAAGATAAGATGATATTTCTTTCGATTGGGTCCTTTTGGGTTTTCTTTGAGGGAATCAGTGGAACCCAAGTTGTGCCTTAACTTAATCGAGCTGCTGGTCCGGGGACTTGGTGTCACTGAATACTAAGAGAAACCATGACCTCACGGCTCTGGGCTCCCGCGGGCGCTCCGTTCCCAGAGTCTGAACCCACGAACCGTGAGATCATGACCAGCGCCGAAGTCGGACGCTTAGCTGACTGAGCCACCCAGGCGCCCCGTCATGAGGTCCTTAACTTGTCCTCTAAGTGGGGCTCACCTGGTCCTCGCCATAACCGTGATGGTGGCAGAAAGAAGAGACCTGTGGTCACGCCCCGGACCCTCTGGTGTCTGTGGGGACGAGGTACGAGAGCACGCTGAAGCCCGTCCCTGCCCGAGGGGCCGCTGTGCCTCCAGCGGATAGTTGGGGACGGCTCCATGATCCCAAACACGGAACACCCCAACCTAAACCCTTGATTTTCCCTTCGGACAGACTCCTAGACCTGTCTCCCCATCTTTGCGGTGGTGCGCTGCCCACCCAGGGTCTGAGGCCAGAAGTGTGGGGGTCGCTATGGACACTTGCCCTCTTAGTGCCCCTCAGATCCTCTCGGTTCTGCAGGAAAAGCCTCCCCGGGTCTGACTTACTCCGTTCCCTTCGCTTTTGCACTCGGGGCCACCACACTGCTGCCCCTGGACCTCGCTGACCCAGCCCCCCTGCAGCAGCCTGCGTCCGATCCGCTCGGCCGGTAGCTGGGGGCCGTCCTCGGAGATGCAGTGTGGTCAGACACGCGGCCTCCTGGCTTGGGGGAGAAACTGTCTCGATTCCGACCTGTTTATGCCGAGGAACATGCGCACTGTTCCCGGCTACCCTGGCCGTGACCATGGCCAGTCCTCTGCTGCCCACAGGGCTCTGCACGCGCGCCTCCTTCCAGGATGCCCTTCCCCTCTGCGTGCCCAGCGTCCCAGGCTGAACGAGGCCATCTTGTCGCCCCCCTTCCACCTACTTCTGTGGCGTTCTTGGCGGGATCGCACATAATTTTCTGCCGCTGGTTTGGTGAGATTCGCCTGCGCCCTCACGTGTGGGCCTCGCCGTTCTGTTCACCACGAGACTCGGTCTGGACGTGGCATAGCCGTGAGCGAATGACACGCACGCTTCCAGCTCATTCCATGTCCTGGGGCCTTCCTATCCTTTCTGCCACCGACGAAACGGGGTGGAAACAGGAAGACCGGAGTCACAGGCCTGTTGTGTGCCTCGGCCGCGTCACACCGCTTCTTGAGGCCGTGAAGATCCGCTCTTTCCTGCGGTGAAATCGTGGGTGTAAAGGGGCCTTTCCGGAATCAAGATTCAGTTTCTCAAATATGAGCCGACAGTGAAGAATTGAAAATTGTTATAACAACAAGTGTGACCTGCACAGACTTGTGGTCAGAAAAATGTGTCTGCATTTCTAAGGAGTCCCAAGGATTTAAGGAAGAAATTCTCTTTCTCTTCCCATCAGTTTACTTCAAATTCAAGCTCTGTATTTGCATTTTCTTCTGCTGGTTGGTTATTTCGTGGCTTTAAGTCGGATGCCCAAGAGTGTGGCCCTCATCCCGCCTCCAGCGCCACCCCAGGAAGGCTGCATTCGTCTGCCGCAGGACGCATCCGCCAGGGCCGAGCGGCCTCTGCGTGGTGTCCGAGAATGACCTTCCTCGTGGTGTCTCGGAGCTCGTGCCACAGTCATGGTTCCTGCTGTTTGCTCCTTTGTGGAGAAACTACTTTAACCCGAATGTTAGAACCGTGGACTTGGTGAGTTTCGTGAGGTGAGTGGGGCCCGTGACCCGCCAGCTCATTTCACAGGTGCCAGGAAGCGTAAACGACCGCCCAGGAGCAGACGACAAATTGTACCAGAGTCCAATTTAGCAGACGGGTCTGTCCTAGTTGTGAAGACATCTGTGGGTGCTTCTTACCCGAAGACCCTCCAGAACCATGGGGCCAGTGACGGTCTGAGGTCCCCGTGGCCCCGTGCCGTGTCGGGGGACGGGCGGGGTGGAGCTGGGTGCCGCGGCCAGGCGTCGACGCAGCTGGCAGGCTCGGCCTGTGTCTCGCCCCGGCTCTGCCGAGTGGACGTGGACCAGCACCTCGCCTGGGCGCGACCACACCCATGCGCGTGTGGCCTGGGGGACGGCACCCTCCTGGCCCCGGTTCCCCACCCCCCAGGGGACGCTGTGGGGGGATGTCTGTGGGAACACTCGGCCCCGCGCGTGGGTCACTTCTGTGAGTCCATCGTCCAGGGCGGAAACTGGACCGTGGCGGTGATTTACGCTGCCCCCGCCGCCTCGTCTGGGGTCCTCACTGGTTCAGGTTTTATTTTGATAGTGTCTTGCATTAAATATTGATGTAGACGCCAATAAAACCTATGAATCGTATAATGTTTATAAGTACTTAGAATACTTATATAAAAACTTACGTAAGTGATACTTACAAACAGAACAGTGTGAACTGCAGATGTTTGTATGTGTATAAATTTTCTATATTTGCTCCTGAAAAGCCATTGGCTAGTTTTCATTGTACCTTGGGGACTGAGTTTTTATTTTTTTTTTACATTTATTTATTTTTGAGAGACAGAGAGAGGCAGAGCACAAGGGCGGAGGGGCAGAGAGAGAGGGAGACACAGAACCCGAAGACAGGCTCCAGACTCTGAGCTGTCAGCACAGAGCCCGACGTGGGGCTTGAACCCACAAACCGTGAGATCGTGACCTGAGCCGAAGTCGGACGCTTAACTGACTGAGCCACCCAGGCGCCCCAGATCTGGGACTGAGTTTTTAAACTGAACGTAATTTTGCTGAGATCGGCGCATCTCGATGCCGGCAGCGACTCGGGTGAGTGGCAAATCCCTCCTGATGGCAGTGATGCCAGTCTCTTCCGTCACCCGGCAGGGCCCTCTCGGCCCCTCCCCCCACGGAGCCCAGACATCCCCCCTGGGAGAGGGTTGTTGCCTTGTATTCGCACAACCCACAGCCCACGCAGCAGGGTTTTCAGAATAAGGAGCTGATCTTCTCCGAGGATGGTGCTGAGTGCCTCCCCCGGAGGAGAGAGACCCTGCGGCTTGCGGCGGAACCACTAACGTCCGCCCCGCGCTCCCCGCTCCCCGCCGGAGGTGGGCCGGCTGGGTGCTGTCTGAGGGAGGACCGGGACCCAGAGGTGGCGCCGGAGGACAGGGCAGGGCCTGCACCCGCGTTCTGAACACATTTCACTTACCTGCTCTTGGTCTCAAACGTGGGACAAAAAATGTACTTTTGGCTTCAACATTGGGTGGCCGTGGATGGCAAAGGATTCTGTGCCTAGAGTTTTTTGAAAGCTGTCGGAGGGGATTAAATGCAAACCGGAAAACAGGTGAGGAAGGGGCTGCCCGTCAGGAAACGGTTCACCGCCTCTGATCGACCTTCCACACCCACCTCCGCGGAGCCCGGGCTTCCACCGGGGGGTTCGCCCGGCACCGAGCGCCGAGGGTCCGCACCCACCACCTCTGAGCATCCGGCCGCTCCCCTCCCGGAAGGAAGGCTGGCCCGGGGCAAGAGCTTGACATTTTGGATGAAGAGAAATCTTGTTAAAAGATGCGGGAAATGAATCTTACTTTTGAGAAGAGGCACCGTGCGCTATGAATGGGGAGGTATTTGTGTGATTGGCCGGGAGGAACATCTAAGCTGTTTTTGGGAAAATGGGATTTTGCTCCTGGAGTTGTTCCGATGTTGTCCACCACCCACGATCGCCCTGCAGGACGACTCCTCAGGAGCCGGGGGGGCCTCTGGACTCACGCTTGTTTTTATGGCTTTTTATGTTCCTTAGAGGGTGTCCCTGGAGCTTTCGGGTGAGACATTGTGAACCTTAGCATTTTCCATTTGTTTTTCTTTATGGTTAAGACGCAGACATTTGCAGACGCCAGTAAAACACTTTGCGGTGCGTGTTCCCGTGGAATTCACCCTGGGGCACTGGGGTTACGTCCTGGCGCGATACTAAAGGAGCACCACCGTGGAAACGCGCCTCGAGCGGGGGCTGGCGGGCAGATCCGGGCTCTGGACACCGGTTCTGGGTTCTGCTCCGAAACGGCGTCCGTGCCTTACACTTTGTTCCTGCATCTTCCTCCGGAGTTCGGGCGTTAAAAAGATGTAGGAGGGGCACCCGGGGGGCTCAGCCGGTTAAGCATCCAGCTTTGGCTCAGGCCATGATCTCGCCGTTCAGGAGTTCAAAGCCCACATCAGGCTCTGTGCTGACGGCTTGGAGCCTGGAGCTGCTTCGGATTCTGTTTCCCTTTCTCTCCGCCCCTCCAACTTGTGCTCTGTCACTCTGTCTCTCTCAAAAGTAAGTAAACATTTAAAAAAAATTTTTTTAAGGATTTAGGAGCTGCTTCCCTCACAGGGGACATCCCGGTCATCACACACTGACGTCACTGGTGTCGTGCGGGGACAGACAGTGCCGTGGCAGCTCCTGGTGCACAGTAGGGCTCAGTAAACCCTCAGCAGAGAAGCGGGCTCTCCGTCCATCACTCCCCTCAGAGTCAGGCCTCTTCCTTGCACATGTGTTGGGACACGGCCACGCCCACGCCTTCAGATGGTGACCGGGCAGCGGCAGGAGGCCCCCGGCACCGATGCTGCTCCGTCCTGGCCAGAGTCCCGGGCACAGGCTTCCAGCCCCATCTGCTCTGACACACTTCTCGTTATGGTAGCAAACGACCTCCTGCGCTGCCCCCGTGGCTGGCAGCTTGGGAGAGAGCCTTGAATGGCGGGTCCGCAACCTGACATCCTGAGTCCTCCCCACACTCTGGTGGAGGTGACTTCCTCGCCTTCTCGTCTGCCGGACACATCGAAATGGTTTCCAAGGCAGTGACGTGAAGAGTGAGCTAGAAGGAAGGGCGCTGGCCTGGAGACGGAGACGCCAGGGGGCCGTGTGGTCGGCCCGCGTGGTGGCGCTGCGGCCGCCCCCCTGTGGCAGTGGGGTGCCGGCACGGGCGCCCATGTGAGACACTTCTGGTGAAATGAAGGCCTGACTCCTGGGAGTGCGGCCAAGTCCTCACCAAACATGTGCTCCGGCGCCCGCCTCGCCCAGAGGCGCGCCTGCGTCCCGGTCGCGGTTGTGAGGACGGCACAGCCGCCGTCTCTGGCGGGACCAGCGTCTGACCCAGAGGGCCTCCCGGATCCAGACGCCGCCGCACGCGGCCCCCAGGGCCCGACCGCGCAGTCGGCGGGAGGGAACAGCCAGTTCTAGAGCAGACAGCTATTGAATCCCACCGCTGATGTCCGTAGCGTCTACACAGGCCGCTTTCTGGACGTGCGTTTATTTTCGCAGAGAGAAACATGTATCTCAAAGTACCAACGAGGAGCTGGGGAGGCACGGCCTCCGATGGCGGTCACGGAAAAAATTAAACGTTGGCTTGTTTCTCCTTCCTACATGCCTGGTCAGGGGTTTGCACTGTGTTCCAGAATTGGAGCCAATTTGGAGTGTGTATTTTGTTTCTCCGCTTAAGGAAAAGAAACCTGAGGCGCGGTCTCTTGCTGAGGCAGCGTCTGCTCCTCCGCACACAGACGGCATCGAAGAGGACGGCGGGGAAGGGCCCCGACTCCGTGTGTGTGAAAAGCAAAACTCTTAGGGCCCCCAGTTATAACTGAATTACAACGTGTCCGCGATGGGACTCGGCCCTGGGAGGGCCTGGCCCCTGGCTCGAGGCGTCAAGCGCCCACGAGGCGGTGCCCTGGGCCGCTGCCCCCCCCCCCCCCATGAGAGGCAGGGAATGAGCATCCCCGTGCCTCCCGCCACGGGCGTGACTTTCCTCTGGCACCGGTGCCCGGCCGCGTGTCCCCTAGAGGGGAAGGAAATGTTACAGCCTTTGGGGACCATCTGGTCGCTGTCTTAGTTACTCAATTGTGCGGTTGAGCAAAATGCATCCGCAGACAATCCCTAAACTGGGTGTGGCTGGGTTCCACGAAGACTGTTTACAAAAACCGGCGGCCGGCTGGACGGCCCGAGGGCTGTGCTCTGTCCACCCTGCGCTGCGTTCCCAGGGCAGCCCTGGCTGGGTCCTAACTGCTCTGTTTATGCTTTCTCGTTAGGAAACAGTCCTGGTGAAATGCGACCGGCCTGCTCACCCTCTGATTAATAAGACATATAGTTTTGAGAGGTAAGTGCTGTGACGCAGAAGCGCATTGAACACACCCTTTCTCCATGACCCAGACCTTCTGGAAAAGACAAAACCCTGGGGGTGGAGAACAAGCCAGGGTCCCCCGGGGGCCGGCGGGGGAGGGGTTGTCCCCAGGAGAGGCCACACCGGAGAGCTGCTCTCCGTCTGGGTGGTGCGTCCAGGGCTGAAACACGGAATCCATCCATATGTCAGTTTTAAAAATACAATCGACTTTTCAAAGAGACCGTAAGAGACAAGTGGGCGGCTGTGCTGTGGGATCCTGGTCTTCAGTCCCCTCGTGGTCCTGTGGCTACAAATTGCTCCAAGCACGTCTGTGCGGGTCCCTCGGCCTTGGCCTTGGCGGGGGGGGGGGGGAGCTCCAGAGGCCAGAGCTGGCCAGAGGTGGAGACCCCAGGCCCGCCGCTCACTCGCCCTTTCCCGGAGTCCCGTCGGGGTCAGCGGCCGTGGGACCCAGGGCAGGGGCACGGGCGCTGGGGGCGGGGACGGCCTGTCAGCGTCTCTGGGACCTCGTTTTGGGGAACTGGGGGGCAGCACATCATACACACTGGGGTCAGTGTGAAGGGGAAGGTCTGCACAAAAGAAAGAAAGGAACCTGCAAGTAAATGACTTACTTCTATCCAAGCAGCGGCGAGAATTCGCCTCTGAATTTCCATGAGAATTTGTTCTGGGGAAGAATGTGTTCAGGACTGACCCACTTCAAAAACGGAGCCTATGCGTCTTCTGAGCTCAGAACACTATTTATAACAGCATTTGACAGAACTAATAAATCTTGAAATATTTCATTTCGGCGCTGAAAGGAACTCTCAACAGTTTCAGTACTTAGCCCCTTCTTAAAAACAAGTGTGTGTGAAAGGGAAACCACATTCCTTCCTAAAAAATTCGGGAGAAGTATGAACGGGTGCAGATCGGGAGATCGTCGCGTCCTCTGAGTGGGATAAAAATATTATGTTTTTAATGGCAAATTACAAGTAACAGCCATTACTTTTGGTGAAATGCCAAAAGAAAAATAAGAAGTGATTTTGCTGTTTAGAGCGCGACGGATGTATCGGGTACCAGGCGGACTCGTGCCGGTCCTCCGGCTACCTTCCTGCTGTGATGTACCCGCAGCATGCTCCTGTCAGGTCCCGTGGTCCCGAGTTCGAGCCTTCCCTGACTCCCGTTCCAGGCAGAGGCGGCTGGAGGGGGCGCTGCAGGCGCCCGCACCGGGTCCTGGTGGCTCCATTAACCAGAAGTTGACCAGGCAGAGAAGAGTGGACATGCCGGTGGGGAGACAAAATGGCCAAAGGCACAGAGGAGGAAAGAGAAGAGGGTCAGGGACCCCCCCGGGACCACCGGGCACACGCTGGAGGCGGTGGGGGTGCTGGCTGTGTGGAATGAACCCCCAGGGCGGCTCTGCCTCCCTCCCCCCCCCCCCGACACGCAAAGACCGGGTTGGCCCCGCGGGTCTGCTGGTCGCCGGGCCCAGCGTGCCCACGGCTTCCCACCAGGACCTGCTCGGACCTGGGGCTGCACCTGCTGCGGCTTCTCTGGCGGGAGGCTGGACCCATGCCGAGGCTGCTAAGGGCCGCCGGCAGCACCGTCTCCGTGAGCTCGCATCTCTGGACGCGTTTCTACGAAGATGCAGAAAGGATTTCTGATACGAGGAGAAATAGGGGGAGCGTGTTCCTGTATAAGGAATTTATAAGAAATAGAAGGAAATGTGAAAGCAAATCATAAAGATCATTGGCCTTTTTCTTCTCTATTTTTTGGAGCACTTGAAGTATCAGGGATATTCATCTTTTGTCTGTGATTTAAGTTGCAACTGTTTTTTCAAGTTTGTCATTTGTATTTTTTTCTTTGCTTCTGATAGCTCTTACCCATGCAAAAGCTGTCCCGCCGCGACTTAATTATGGTGACAAAGGCCACCAGGTTCAAGAAGAATATACCCACGTGTTCTTCCATGATTTGTATGATTTGACTTCTCACATTAACTTATGACTCGTCTGGAATAGCCTAGAATACTGTCTAAGGCATAGATCCCATGTACCTCCCAGTTAGGGAGAGCACTTAGTGAAACACATCTTTCCCCCCTAATCTGAGACGACACCTCTTTGTCATACAACTGCCAGGTGGGGGCCAGTTCCGACTTGTCTCTGGTGCCCCGGAGCTCCCCCCTCCCGCCCCGCCCCCTGGCTCAGGTGCAGGCTTCCGCGTCCGGGACAGCCTACCCTGGGCTTTTCCTTCCTATTCTGATCTCCTGTTTTGCCAAATCAGGTGTATAATCACATTATGTGGCTCCAGAGGAAAACCTGATGGTGTAGATGGTCTTTGGGGGCTGGGGGGAGTGAGGGAACTGCGCACACTGACTTCCTCGCAGGCTGGAGTCTCTCTGTCCAAGGACGCGGCCTACCTTTTCATTTGCTGGACTTGAGTTATGTCCTTCAGGAGAGTTTTATCATTTTCTCCCTAAAGAACTTGGGCCTTTCTCATGAGGGTCATGGCTAGGTTTTCAGTTTGCTTTTCTCCGATTGGAACTTCCTCCCACCGTATCTTCCGACTGAGTTGTCTGTGTGCATGTGCTGACTGGTGTTTGCTCCGGACCCGTGTGGCCCGCAGCCTCTCTAAGTGTCCCTGCGCAAAGTCTCGACCTTTGACTCTGGGGTGCCCAGTGCACGGCCCCGCCCAGATCTTAGGTTATCCCTTCGTGAGTCCACAGGGGCTCCTGAGCAGTGACTGGACACCGCGTGACCACGCGCAGGTGGCACCGGACCCTTGCCCTTGGCTTCACGTTGGTGGGAAAGACCTGAGGGCTTAAGTAAGATGTTCACAAAGCCTCCGCCAGTTACTAATTAGGTAAAGTTTGCTGGCCCTGCTGTAGGTTAGAGATTTAGAACACATTCGGCCAGTGGCCACGGGGATGCCTCGTTTCAATCATGAGTTTTAAAAACTGACAGGAAAAATAGGCCTACCAGCGAACTGGAGAAAGGTCAGAGAACGCCGAACGACTCTGGGGGGTGATACTAAGGAATTACTGCTAACTTTTCAAAATGCTGTAATGGTAACGTTGTGCTGTGTGTGGAAGACTCGTGCTTTGCAGACCCCGAGACATCTGCAGACGAAGCAGAGGGACCCGAGGTCAGCTTCCACGGGCTGTGGGCGGAGGGCGGGCTTGTGCAAAGTAGCCGGGCCCCGGGGAAGTCAGGGCTAAGCTAAAAGAAAGATTCAGGAGCTCAGCATCACGCCACTTGCTCTAAATGCCTTCCTGGTCACGCATAATAACCATTTTATATGGATGCCTCTGAGGTTCAAAATTAATCCTGCTTCTAGAGATAATATGGATCAGTCAGTCGCACATTATGAAACATTTTGAAAATGAAAGAAGAGAAACAATCGGTTCCAGCTACATAAAACCTTGTATTTCAGGAGCCTAAGCTTAAATGCAAAGCACACTCAATTCAGTGCACCTGCCCCCTGCTGTGTGTTTCACGCGCTCGTGATCCGGCACAAAGCCCGCTCTCAAAGACCAGACATTCCGGTCTTGTCTCAAATTCCGCAGCAAAGTGCATTTTTTGGAAGTCACGTCCTGCTTAGCTGTATTTGTGGGTACTTCTAAACACAGAGCCGCACTGGATTCCCTTTCCATAGCGACCCCCCAGTCCTGGTGCCCAGCTAACCTGGGGCGTGGAAAACAATTCCGTTAAGAGCTGGAACATAAAAACTAAACATTGTGTATCCAATGTTGCCTGGAGTATGATTTTTGCAGTATTATTGTTGGACCCACTTAAGTGGAGCTAATTTAGTTCTGGGATAATTATATGGTATCCTTTCTTCTTCTCCTTCTCCTTCTTCCTTGCTTTTCCTTTCTGCTTTGCAAGCATTTGTAGTTTTGCTTATTGTGTTTCTACAACAGAGGAGACAATTCTCTAGTCTTCCTTAACCTCTGTTAGCTTGAAAGGCAATGGGATTAACCTTTTATTGTTTAAGAAAACAGGAATCTCGACGATGCCGGGAGCTTCTGTGGGAAGTGGGTGAAGAGGTTGTCGGCAGGTTTTCCCATCTGCTTACTAATTCATTCTCTTTTCCTTCCAATCGTGCAACATTTCCACTTTGCCTCTCAGAGTTTATGGTCCAGCGGAATCCCAGCAAGTGGTATTTGAGGATGTGCGCCCCCTGCTCACGTCGCTCTTGGACGGGTGAGTTAAAATATCCCCAAGGCCGATGATCACAATTACAGGTAGATCTCCTTCATGCTACAAGATACGACGTTAGAGTCCGTGCATTGTCTACGACGGCAGAGCCACCTGCAGCCCCGTTGTTGATTAGCCTCCATGGGGGAGGGGCGGTGAGCACCAGGAGAGGGACCGAGCAGGACTTGAGGAAGGGTGTCCGTGAGCACGCAGGCCTCAGGTCCTGCAGATGCGCCCGTCACGTGTGTGCAGGCTGACTGCTGTGAGCACCTGGCCTGGTTCGCGCTGGGATTCTCCACGTGTTTTGGAATGTTCTAGAAAGTCTGAAAGGCACATTAACACTAGATGGAGGAGCCCATCGTCCCTGTGAGAAGGAGCCTCTGGCCCCGGATACACGAGCGCTGCTTCCCAAGGCCGTGGGTCACAGCTTGGGAGTAAAGATCGTGTCTTTAGCAACAAGCGGAACCAGGTTGGTGCGCCTGCCCCAGTCCGCCAAGACTTCCTCCTCCGGGCGGCCCGGGAGGACCCCAGTTTGGGGGCAGATCCTGCGGCGTCGTGCAGAAGGCGGGTCCACGTCTGCCCGGTGGAGGCTCCCCCACGGCCAATGCCAGCGACACAGAGTCGTGAAGACGAGGCTCCTCCGCCCCCAGCGCCCTCGTGTCTGAACGTGTCACAGGCGCCTGGGAGGGGTCAGGTCCTCCTGGGAAAGCCACGTGGCCTTGGTGCCACACCCCTGCAGGGCCCACCCTCTGCCGTGCCGGTTTCTGCTCAGCCTCTGCCCCGGAATGCTGGGGCTTTTATATCCTTCCAAAAAGAAGTTCTTCCATTGAAAACGATAGGGGAGCTCTCGTGTGTTCAGTAGCCTCGCTAAGCAAGCAGGTTCCAGAAATACAAAAGGCGCAGCGGCTACACAACCGCTGCCAGAGCTGCCTTCCCATTTTCAATGAGAGGCAGACGGCGCTGTTTTCAGTCCGGAGAGGCTTTCTTCAAGAGGCTTCCTTCCTCTCCACGTTCCTAAAGGGTCTGAAAGGTCTCCTGAGAGCTTGCTTTTCTGCTGAGGTCCAAGGTGTCTCTGCCGAGAAGTGCGGAGGCCTCTCCGCGGGCAGGTGTGAGATATGGGGAGCTGGGGGGGGGCGCGCAGCCAGGGTTTTGTTACAGAGACAGGATGGCAGACCCCCTAGGTCACTGGTAAGGTGCCGGCCAGTCAGAACGCTCATTTTTTTTTAAAAGTTTACTTATTTTTGAGAGACAGAGATAGAGCACAAGCAGGGGAGGGGCAGAGAGAGAGAGAGACACAGAATCTGAAGGAGGAGCCAGGCTCTGAGCTGGCAGCAGAGAGCCTGACACGGGGCTCAAACTCACGAACTGTGAGATCATGATCTGGGCTGAAGCTGGACGCTTAACCAACTGAACCACCCAGGCATCCCCAGAACACTTTTCAAGGTCCTTTTATGGAAGCAAGAGCCTCTGTGAGTTTGGCTTGCTGGGATTACCTCAGGCTGTCGATCCGATTAAAGGCTGATCAATTAAATCAGCGTCTCTGAGGTGAGCCCTGCACAACCACAGTCTTGTCCCCGTGACGTGGTGGGGCTCAGGGCCCAGCATTCTGCCCCCGCAGGTCTGGGTCCCCTGCACCTGCACGGCCCAGTGTCTACATTTATGTCATTTATACATTTATGTCATAAACTTTTGTCATATCCTATAAATGTATATTTATCTCAAATATTGTTTCCATGTTCTCATCTTCCCATTGACATTTTGGGCTGAAGAAACAGCTGGAAGGAAATGTAGGGGGCTGGCCACCGTCCCTGTCCTCTGTGACGTGACGTGGCCCCATCTGTGGGGTGCGGGGGGCTGCTCGCCCGTCAGAGACAGTGTGGCGCACGCCAGCTGACTGTGGACGTGGGGACACCGAGTCCCTTGCACTAACAAAGTATAAGGACACGTAGCAGGCGTTACGTAGGACTACGGTCAGCGATGCCCCGGCTTGGGACGCCACGGGGGGACGCCGGGCACAGCAGGGGAAGAAGCCCGAGCTGCCCGCTGCACTGACAGTGTGGACGGGGCGAACGGCGATCTAGCTCAGGGCCGAGTCCTGCGTGGACCCCGAGCGCAGGGTGCCAGCAGCGGCGGCCGGAGGACACGTCACCAAGGAGAAGCAGGTGCCGGTGGGAATGTGCTGTGTGCACACGTGTCCGTGGCTCAGCCCGCCGCTGCGGGGGTCGTGCACAGAGCAGAGACCGTTTGGTGCCGGTCTACGAAAGCCTCACTTCAGACGTGATGGAGAAACAGGAGCAAGAGCAAAATGGGAGGAATTGTCTGTCTACGTAAACATTCCTCTTAGAATCCGGCTGTGGCAGGAGGCCCGCTGCGCGCTTCCCGGCCCTCACACCTGTGCTGGGTTTTAGGTACGACGTTTGCATTATGGCTTACGGACAGACGGGCTGTGGCAAGAGCTACACCATGCTGGGGCCACACTCCACGGAGGAGCCGCACGGCCACCTAGGAGTCCTGCCCAGGGCTGCCGCAGAGCTGTTCAGGTGCGTGGGGGGCAGGGAGCGGAGGGCCAGGGCCACGGGGGCAGGGGGAGGAGGCCGGGGGGGGGGGGTCGGGCAGGGACCAAGCCCGGTGCTCCTCGAGACACACTGCAAATACCCCACATCTCAGGGCCACCGACGCTACACATTCATACAGCACATTGACTTTGAAATCCTGTCGTTAAGACAAAACTGCTGGAAGATCACGGGCTGGACAGTCTCCCTGGAGTTTTTCTGTTCCAGAAAGGGGAGGGGCCCGAGGGGAACCCCGTTTCTTTTCCCCGCCTCCTGGCCCTGGAAACAGTAGGCACGTCTGGTTTTCTTCTTCGGAGTCACAGTGAGCTGGGCGCACTGAGGGTGCACCTATCCCGTGACCGTGTCCCCACAAGGGACCCACTGCTACGATGGTTTTACCAACACAATTATCCTGGAAAAAGATAGTAACAGGTTGTCCCCCTGTTACCGCGGAGCCCAAGTTACCGGGTAATTCTGGAACAAAGCTGTGGTCCCCACACTCCACCCCCTTGGCCCAGACATCCGCCCTCCCTGCCTGCAGGGAGCCGACATGCAAGATGCGCCTTCTTGCCTGTCGAGGTGGCTCAGTCAGTTAAACATCTGACTCTTGATTTCGGCTCAGGTCATGATCTCACAGTTTGTGGGTTCGAGTCGGGCTCTGTGCTGATAGCTCAGAACCTGGAGCGGCTTTGGATTCTGTGTCTCCCTCTCATTCTGCCCCTTCCATGTTCTCTCTCAAAAGTAAACAAACAAAAAACTAAACAAACAAACAAAAAAGATACGCCTTCTCAGGGCCATGCCGGATATGTTCCCATGACGACGCCCGCCCAGGGAGAGAAGCAGGCGCCTTCCGGCAGCAGGGTTCTAGGGGGGCTTTTCCGGGGGGGAGGGGCGGGTATTTCCGGGGAAGGAGGGTGTTTCCGGGCGAGTGGGGGACTGTTTCCGGGGCAGCCGGGGGCGTTTCGTGTCAAGTGAGCGCCAAAGACGTGAGAACTGCCGCCCAGACTAACGTGTTGGTGCCTTTGCACACCGACGTTCACGGGGACACCGGCCGCGGGACGCGGGGGCCTTGCCGTCCTCCGGAAGTCCCGAGGGCGGTGACCCCGCGCGTGTCCGGGGCCGCGCAGGCCCGCCTGCCTCAGTGCCCCCTCTGGAGCCCCACGGGCGCTCCCGCGCTCGTGTTAGGATGCGACCCGGCTCTGTGACCGTTTGCACACGCGCTTGCTGACCGCACACTCGCTGCTTCGAGGCGAAGACTGAAGCAGCTTCCAGCGCTGTCGGCCGGACCCAGGGGCGGGTGGAGCACCTAGGCTCATGGACGAATGTCTCCACATGGCTCTTCCTGCTGCCGTGTAGACAGCTTCTGATCCGGGTTTTGTGACAGCCAGAGACACGGCCTGTGACCGGGAGACGGAGTCACCACCGAGGTCCCGTTTGTTGGTGGTTTGCCGGAGTGAGGAGGGGCCGTGGGCACTGCGTCATCGCTGGTGTGCCGGTCACTTGGCCCCGAGTCCCCTCGGGAGACCCCAGCACTGAGTAATCCTAATCCGAACTCTGTGCCAAGAATTCTTTTCATAGGAGGATTTTACTTATTTTTCTCTCATTCTACGTTTTTTCATTTTCGTGACTATGACATTGGGAGACAATACTTACGCATTTTATTCTTGGCTCACCTGTAGCTCCTAACGAACCCCCGGCTGGCAATGCTTGAAGAAGACACACCCAGGCTGTGTGTCCCCCCCCCCCCCCAACGCGGGCTCCAGCCCAGGGGCCAGGAGGGCACCCTGGTCAGAATGGGACGGGCCTTCACTGTTCGCACATCAGAGAAGCATTAGTGGGTCCTTGGTGAGGGGCCGTGTGGACAGCTGTGCCCAAAGGACCCGGTGGGACCTGGGCGCTGAGCCAGCCTGGGGGCCACCCTCCCCTGGGTGGGGTTGTGGGTCTGTCTCCAGGCGGGCTGCATCTGTATTTTCGAGCCTTTCCAGGGTCAGCACGTAGCACTGGAGAAGACCAAACAGAAGACGCGGAGTTGTTTCTAAGAGCGGGGTCCCATGTCAGGCCACGGGCAGGGCTTGGCCAGACGTCTGGCTGCGAGTGGGGCCGGGCAGCGTCTGCCCCCAGTGTTCCTGGCGCAGCGCAAACTGTGAGAGAGACGAGCCCCAGTTCCAGGAAAGTGCTAGAAGTTGCTCTGGGCTTCTGTGTGGTGACAAGACTTGGGCGGGGGGCTTTCTAAGTCAAGGCCATGAGTTCTCTGCTTCTTCACCTCGTGGGCTTGGGGTCCTAAGGCTGCCGATGGCCGGATTCGTTATTTAGATCTAACCCACCTGAAATCACTGTCCCCAAGACCGTTACCGAGCCTGCCATGCAGAGAACATTCTGGTCTTCCTGCGCGCTTCTGCTGATAGTGAGAGGCTGCCGTGCACTCAAGGGCTGCGAGTTTGCCGAGTGTTGTCTAGGACTGTTCCCGCCTCCCTCGGAAAGTCCTTCTTCTGCAGCTTCCTTTAGGGGCTCCCCAAGTCCCTTGTGTCCCCCGCCCCCAGGCTCATCTCGGAAAACCCGTCAAGGAGCCTGAAGGTTGACGTGTCCATAGTGGAAATTTATAATAACGACATTTTTGACCTTCTGGCCAAAGACGGTCGCCCGGCAGCGTCTGGGCCCAAGCGTGAGGCGCTGACCACCGTGGAGCCGAAGCAGGAGGTCTGTCCGCTGACCCGAGCGTGAGTACTGCGCTGCCCCTCACCCGGCGCCGGGGGAGGCCCGCCACCACGGGGAAGGCCGCCACCACGGGGAGGCCCGCCACCACGGGGAAGGCCGCCACCACGGGGAGGCCCGTCACCACGGGGAGGCCCGTCACCACGGGGAAGGCCCGTCACCACGGGGAGGCCCGTCACCACGGGGAAGGCCGCCACCACGGGGAGGCCCGTCACCACGGGGAAGGCCGCCACCACGGGGAAGGCCGGTCACCACGGGGAAGGCCGCCACCACGGGGAGGCCCGTCACCACGGGGAAGGCCGCCACCACGGGGAGGCCCGTCACCACGGGGAGGCCCGTCACCACGGGGAAGGCCGCCACCACGGGGAAGGCCGGTCACCACGGGGAAGGCCGGTCACCACGGGGAAGGCCGCCGTGCTGTTGTGCTTTAGGCATGTTGTGCGTTTCCCACTTAGATTTAGAAATTCTCCTTTTTAAAACACAATTAAAACAAACAAACCCGTTAACCTTTTAAAATACCTTGAAGAAAAATCGATGGATCAGGTTCTGTTCCCGAAGGAAACACGCTCGGAGAAGCGGCCCGGCCCGCGGTCCCCGAGGCGCCCTCATGTCTCCTGCACAGACCTGTGTTTCCCCAAAACGGCAATGAATCGTCCCCTCATATTGCCTGGTTATGCTCCTCAAAGTTGTGTGTCCCCTGAACCCGTGTCTGGGGGCGGGGTAAGGCGGGGCCCCTCGGTGACAAGGACGGGGCAGTGACCCTGGGATCTCGGAGTCAGTAAGCGAAGGGTCTGCAGCCGTTTCCAGCACTGAACAGACCTGCAGGAAATGGTTTAGCGACAGATTTGCCCTAGGTAAGCAGAACTTCCAGCTTCCGACTAACAGGCTCTGAACAAAACAGCGCCCGCGTACGGGGACCTCCGCTTAGCTGCGAGGCTCGCTGACCAAAGTAGGGGAGTGGACTGACTGGAGTCCGTGGGGCATGATAAACGCGTGCTTGATGTTCAGAAGGTTGGGAACCTCCATTTGGTCCCAGAACAGTTGAATATTCGGTAAAGAAATTCACCGAAAGTCGGGCCTCAAAGAAGGAAAGCGTTTGATTTATTAGGTTTTATTTTGTCTAAGCCGGGCTCAGGCTGCACTTGCAGCGGGCGCACTGGGTGTACGTGGGGGGTGGTCCCTGCTGGCAGAGGGTGGAGGGCGCCCCTTGCCGCTGCCAGGGGTGGTTCCCCATCGCTCGTGGGCTCTGTCTGCCAGGCCCGTCCACAGCGCCACGGAATTCATGGCGCTTGCCGCCGGGAGCCTGCGGCTCAGGGCGAAGCTGGCCACCTCCGTGCACGCCAGTTCTTCCCGGTCCCACCTCATAATCACGGCGACTCTGACCACAGCCACCGAGCACGGCAGCCCCGGTAAGTGGCCTCGCGCACCTGGGCAGGGGCACGGGATGAAACCAAGGAAACGGAAAGGAGCCCGTGCACCTGCCGGCTCTGAGCCTGCGCATGGAGGCCCAGGGTGGGGGCTGCAGGACCTGGAACCAGGCTGCGAGGAAAGGGGAAGGGGGGCAGTCTCCGTGAACCAGGATACGGCGCGGGGAGAACAGGCATGTCTGCATCGAGAGTCGTGGTGCACACGTCACCAGTGAGACTGCAGGCGTGACCGGGGTTGCCAGGGTCTGTGTCCCAGTGAAGACCAGGGCCGCGCACACGGGCCGCCTGCACGACCCTCCTGGCATGGGGCACCGCCCGGCTACAGGCCCTGAGGCTGGGATGCACGGAGCCCGAGGACCCCGATATCCACCAGCCCGTGGAGCCAGCGCCCACCCGCGAAGGCCGGGGGCCCATGTTCACACGGCTGTGACGCAGATGCCTGGGTGCCGGCAGGTCACCACTCGGCTAGCAGGCCAGTGTGGGCGGCCCGCTCCTACCCTGTGTCCGCCCTGTGCCCGGCACTGGGCCTGACTGGTCCCAGGAGGGGCCGGCCCGCAGGGAGGGGAGGTCTGTCCTGGAGCCACATGGAAACGCAGTGGAGGCCACCATGGCTCTTAAGTTCTTTTTTGTCCCATTGTGTGTATTTTTAATGTTTTTCGCAGTGAATATATGCAATTTAGGTTTTTAAAAACTGAGGAAGTCTGGTTGGAATAGCCTGATGGTGCGGACACACACACACCCCCCAGAGGGAAGAACGGTCCGTCGGGATTTCGGTGGAGGATTCAGACAAACGGGGGACTCACTCCCTGCAGGGCTCACAAGTTTCTCTGACCGGGCTTTAATTACAGTCCTTACCACGTTTCCAAGAACGTCACTCTGTTCTCGGGAGGAGCTCCAGCCTCACCCTCCACAGCGGTGGCTCCTTCCGGAAGCCCCTTCCTGCCACAGCCCTGCCCGTCTGCAGGGGGGAGGGAGTTCCTCTCTGGAGGTGGCGCTCCTGGCAGATGTCCCACTGCAGTGCCGCTGAGGGAGGCTTCATGGACGCCCCTCCTAGGTGCGTGTCACCCCCGGGGAGCCGAGCAGCAGTCCAAGGGGCCACCGCCCAAGGGGAGAAGGCCGAGCGCGTCCGGGGGCAGAAACTCGCCGGGGGACCCGGGGGCCCAGCGCCCCGCGGAGCAGGTGCACGCCAAGCTGCAGCTCGTTGACCTGGCGGGCAGCGAGTGCGCGGGTGAGTGCGGGGCGGGCAGGGACGTGGGGGCCCGTGAGCCAGCCCCCCGGACCCGGACCCGAGTTCGGGTCCTTCTGCAGTCCCCTCTCGCCCCATCCCCCCAGAGGACGCGGTCTCACCACCGCCCGATGTGAGAACCCACCAGCCCGCTGCTCTCTGTGGCTCTGCTCTGAGCCACCTGCTCCCAGTGAGCTGCTGGGGGTCTCCCCGGCCGGCGTGCCCCCCACACAGCGCCCGCGTCCTGGGTCCCTGCGGGGGACCAGCCCACACACCACAGTCGAAAGGTCCCGAGTAGGGGGTTGGTGTCGGCCAAAATATCTCTAAAAAAGAAGACAAGACGAACAAGACAGGCAAGACAGACGAGACAGACAACGTGGATGGCGGTTGGTAGAACACAAAGAGAGCTTTATTAAGATAGCCAGGGTCTTATATACCATAGGTGATTACATCATTTCTTTAATGGTTACATAGTTCAAAGTCCTTGAAGACATGCTCCGGATAAGGTCATTTTTATCAGGACAGTAGTAAATAAAAGGAAACAATCAAGTCATTACAGGGGAGGGACTCCCCAATAATAGTCTGGCTACTAGCGGAAGATGAGCCTGAAGAATTCTATGAGAGATTTACATTCCTTAAGGCCCTTCATCAGTGATGCATGGGCAGGATGCTTATCCCTTAATATGCAAATTTTATGGCAGAGGTTTGGGTTAACTCCCTACAGCAAAAAGAGCCAGAAAGCAAAGCAAGGGGAGGGCTGGAGCCACTGACTGAACCAGATTGATTCAAAGCCTAAAAGTATATGCTTCTTTGCAAAGTAATGAGAAAACCATAGGATGAACAGAAGCTTGCTTGGGGGCTATAATTGCCTACTGGGCCCCAACAGGTCCCAGCTTCGCTCTTCCCGACTCACTTCCTGACGTCACTTCCTGACGCGCGCCCCCCCCCCCCCCAACCGTGTGGCTGGGGCCTTGCTTCCCCAGGCGCGTCTGGAGTGACAGGCCCGGCGCTGCGGGAGACCTCCTTCATCAACCGGAGCCTGGCGGCCCTGGCGGACGTGCTGGCGGCCCTGGCGGAGCGCAGAGGGCATGTGCCGTACCGCAACAGCAAGCTCACCCACTTTCTCCAGAACGTTCTGGGTAAGGCGGTGTCCTGCCGCCCTGTCCCCTGCCCCGGGCACAGCCGTTCCTCCGGGACGTACTCCCCGGGGACTCGCTGGCCCCCTGTCGTCCCTCCTGCAGCGTTTCCAGCACCGTGGCTGACAGCCGCGTGCCTCACCGCTGGCCTGTGTCGCCGTGCACTGGGTGGGTTGGTCCGCACGGGTCTAGCAAGCCCTCCAGGGAGGTCCCCACTCCTCGCGGGGCAGCCTCCACATCTGGCCTCTCGTCCTGAGGGGCGCGGGGTGGGCCTCCCAGTTGTGGGCCACGTGGCGGGGAGCTGGGCCCCCAGGCTCATGTCCCCTGCTCAGGCCACACACCCACTGCAGAGGCTGGAAACCCAAACTGAGTTACCCACGGGGACGGGGACGGTTCGCCCTCCTCCAGGCTGCAGCGCATCCCGAGGAGAGCTGAGGGTGGAATGTTCTAGGGCCTTCTGTCATCCTGGCCTCTCCCGCTCTTTCACTGCTGGATGCACTTCCTCCAAGATGAGGAAGGGCCCCTGCCCCTCCGGGCGCTGGCTCTTGAGCACAGCTGGCCGCGGGTGGGGCGGGGCCGCGGGAGGGGCGGGGCCGCGGGAGGGGCGGGGCCGCGGGTGGGGCGGGGCCGGGGGGCCTCCCGGGTCCGAGCTCCGTCTTTCCTCAGCTCGCCTTCCCTTGCTCTTTGCTGTTCCTTCCCTGCCATCGGAAACTCGAGGCGGAGCTGGCTTCCGGGGGTTGGGGCCCCCTGGGTGCCGGGGGCTCGGGGAGGGCTCCCCGCCCTGCAAGGTGGGCCCCCGTGGCCGGCGTCCCCAGCAGGAGTGACCCAGCCCCACCGCTGAGGGCCAGGCCTGTCCCTGCGGCGGCGCCCTGCCTGCACGCGGCTCCACGGTCCCCTAGAGATGCCGCCGTTTCCGGGGCTCCTTCCCAGCGGCTGCTCCCTCCTGTCGTACAGGTGGCGACGCGAAGCTGCTGCTGATCCTGTGCGTGTCCCCCTGCCTGAAGCACGTGGCGGAGACGCTGCGCTGCCTGGGCTTTGGGGTCCGGGCGAGCCAGGTCCAGCGCAGCCCAGCCCGAGGGGGCCGCCCCGCCCTCCGGAGACCCCGGTGAAGCGGAGGCGGAAGCGGAGGCCGGGCCGCACCAGGTGGTGGGCGTTCCTGCGTTAAACGAGTCTCCTGTTACTCACGTGACGATGCACGTGCCCTCAGACAAGTTCATTCCCTTCAGACTCGCTCAGCCTGTTGTCCAAGAAACGGCAATAAACGCTGACCCCCATCAAGGCGGCGTCGATGCCCAGGCAGAAGCATCGTGTGGGAGGCCACCCCTCGGGGCTGGGGGACTTGGGGGCGCGCTCGCTCGGGGAGGAGCACAAGAAGCCAGCTGCGCGCAGGCCGGGGGAGGGTGCGCGGAGCAGGCACAGACTGGGGTTGGAGCGCAGGTTCTGGAACCACAGCCGGGGCTCAGGTGGCGGCCGTGCGTCCGGGACCGATTCCTCAGCCCCTGGAGCCCCTCCGCTCGTCCGCAGGGGCCGGGCGCACAGCACCTCGTTCCTCCTCGTAATGGTCTGTCCCCCAAGCCGACGCCCCAGCAGGCCGAGATGCGTGGCCCACGGTGGGGCCGCGGCTCCGGGTGCGAGGGTCACGGGGTGGAATCCGGGGGCGCTGGCACGTGGGTGCAGCACGAGCGCCCTCCCCGGCCGGCCGCGGGCGGTATGCGGACGCAGTGTGCGTGTCAGTGCGGCAGGGGCGGCTTGTCTGTTCTGAGATGCGCCCACAGGCAGGGGACCTCCCAAAGCGCACCTGGGTCTGCGTTGGCCGCCATCCAGCGCCCAGGTTTCGAAGGTCCCACCTGGCGCACCCGTGGCACCAACGGCTCTGATGTGAGGAAAACACGCGCAGGCCTCAGGCTGAGTCACGGGGACAGAGGACGCAGCCTCTGGTGAGGAGCGCAAGCAGGCAAACTTGCCCCTGCTCTGATCCCCCCGCAGCCCTGCGCCTCGCACTCGCCGCCCTGGACGCCCCCCCACTTGCAGCTGCAGCAGTGAAGGCCTGGCAGCTGGGACATCTTGGTGCCCAGCCCTGACCTTGCGGTGACAGACGCATCGCAGGAGGGAGAGCGAGCCCGTGGCACATGGTCTGGACGCGCCCTGGGAAGCTTTGTCAGCAAGTGGCCTTGGCCGCCCGAGCCCCCGGGTCCTGAGCGGCCGCTGTTCTGTGTTGGCCGTGATGATGCAAACGTCAGGTCCTGGCGCGGCGCACTTGGCCGAGTCAGAAAACACTTCATCTGTGGAGGAAGGAGCCCCAGGGCGGGCGTCCCTGGGTGGGTGCCAGATTGTGACCCGGGGCTCAGGGCCTCACGTGTCCCCGACCTGCTGCCGCTCCCCGTGTGGCCCTGTGGGCAACACAGCCCAGCCTGCCTCTGTGTCAGTCACCCGCGGGGCCCGGTGTGTCCCAGAGCTGGGGGCCCGCGGGCGGAGGAGGGGGAGCGTGGCGGGGAGGCCTGCGGCCAGCCCTTGGCCCCATTAGCAGGCACCCACATGCCCTGACCAGCGTGGAGCCCCCGCAGCCTGGGCCCCTCCCTCACGGCCACCCGATGGAAGCCCACCCACAGGACACTGCAGTAAGCCCGGCAAATCAATAGGAAGATTCCAGAAGCAGGATGGGAACCAGACCTGCCCCAGCCTGCCCTCCCCCGGGGCCCCTCCCAACGACATGATCAGGGCATCCTTGGGCCCGGACTAAAACCTGCCCCTGGGCGGGGCCCAGGACGAGTCTGACACCAGGGCAGGGGAGGCAGCCTGCCATGTGCTCAGGCCCCGGTTCGGTCCCCCTTCGTGGCTCTGCCTCCCAGACTCGCCCTCCATCTGCAGGCCAATTGCCTGCCCTGTCCCCCCCCTCCTTATCTCTGCATTCTTGGGACCTGCTCACAATGGCACCTTCGCTCCCTCCCTCGGTGCCCCCCACCCCCAGCCCTGTTTCTGGGGTACTAAACAAGTGTGATGTCATGGAAGTCACATTCTCCTCAACGGTTTCAGTTTGTGCTGCAGCCTGAACCTGTGGCCTTGACCGTTGAGTCTCCAGGGAAGCCACGGAGGGAGCCACGTGGGGCGCAGTGGGGTGGGGTGGGTGAGGAGGGGCTTCAAGCAGGGCGGGCACAGGGGGCTGCAGGTGGGGGTGGGGCCGGGGGCTGGGCCCGAGGCCATAAGGCGGACTGCAGGGGTGTGCCCTTGGGGGGTGGGGGGAAGGGGGCGCCCTTGGAGGAGCAGGGAGTGGTGCCCTGCGGGACGCGGCGTGACTTTCTGACGGTGACATAGGTACGAGTCCAGAGCATCCAGTCAGAACGTTACAGACGCTGGCAAAGAGCTCGGACCGTCCGAGACACCCCGGGCACCGCCCGGTCTTCCGTCCGCCTTCCGGGCGAGGCCGCGCCCCGGTCTCCCGCACCACCGCCGCTGGGAGCCATTGCTCACCCGGAAGCTGGAAGGTCCTTCCTCCAGGCCGGCCCCGCCTCCCCTAGGCCAGTGCGGTCCCCGACCGGGGACAGTCACCCGCGGACCCCGCAGACAGCCCCACCGCCTGCGAGTCTGCTCCCCTTGGCTGGACCCCAGCGCAGCCCGCAGGCTCGGCTCCGACCCGCCCTGCCGCCAGGGGCCCCGGAACCCGCCCTTGTCGGGGCTCCCCGGCTCTTAACCACTTGTGGTGAAAAACGTATTCATTTTGCAAATTTTAGAAAACCACGTAGCTGTGTGCTGACGGGGCCCGAAGCTGACCACTGATAGCGTCGCCGTCCCCCTGCTCCTGCGTGGAAGAATCGAGGCCCTTCTCCTCAGCGTGGCCAGGACACTGGCCCGGCCGTCTCCAAGCCCAGGTCCCCTGGGGCGGATACCCTCATGCTTGGTCACCCTGCCCCTCCCAGCTGCCCTCTGCCGGGTCCCAAAGCCCACAGACCAGTTCTGGGGCCACTGGCCATGGAGCCAGGCAGCTTTTCTGCAGAAAGGACGTCCTGTGCCCTGGAGTCTGTCTCCCAGGCAGTTTGGGCTAGGTGACCAGGGCACACGGGGCACAGAGTTCACAAAACCAAGGTGAAGGTTAGACATGCCCCCTGAGCTCCTGGGCCCATGACGTCGATGGCTGTGAGTCCTCCAGGACAAGCCCTTTGCAGTGGGCAGCCAGGCCGAGCAAAACTGCCACCGGGTGCCTTTGCCAGGTCCCGGACTCCTGCGGGGCAGCGGCCCGGGGGGTTCCAGCACCAGCACTGCCCCCTCCCCCCCCCCGCCCCGCTCCACTGCACCACCAGGCCTGGGGGGGTGAGGGTCGCAGCAAGAAGGGGCAGTTGGACCAGGGGTCTGCTTCAAACAAGCCCTCAGGGGTCTTGTGACTCTAGCCTGGCCAACTTGACCGTGACCTCCATCACGCTGAGCCGTCTGCCTGTTCCTCGGATCCAGGGGAGGCTGGGTGGGCTTCCCGTCCAGCCCCACTGACAGCGGGGCGGGAAGACATGACAGCTGGCCCAGCACACCCCTGGGGGCCACCACCCTGCTTGCTGAGTGGACACGCCTGGTCTCGGCCTGTGGCGGAGTCGGCCCACTTAGTAGCCGCAAGCCAGCCCTGTCCTGCCTCTTCTCACAAACCAGCCATCCCTACTAGTTAAGACCCATTTTCCGGGAAGATGTCTGTTTTGCCTGAAAGACAAAGTCCTAACCTCCGCAGAAAGAGAAACCGGTGTCTCTGAAGTTCCTGTCCGGCCGCTCTGGCCTCGCTGTGCGGTGGGCGGGGGGAGGCCACTGTTGGGGGGGGGTTGGAGGCAACTCCCAAGGGCCCCTCTTGGCCTCTAATTGTGCTCCGCCCTCACCCCAGCAGCCAGACCTTACCCCGTGGTTAACAGACACTCGGCATAATGTTCCCAGCCTGCCCGCAGGGCCTGAGGAAGGACGGGTTCCAGCGGTTTCTCAGGGTCAGCCAGAGGTCCCCACTGCCCCATCTGCCACGGACCCAGGGCTGGACCCGGGAGAGGGGCCTGGACATGCCCACACCCAGCACCCAGGCCTTTGTCCCTACACGTGCGAGCCACTCTGGTGTGGCCTCGTGGCCAGGCCCCTCTCGGTAGCCCCAGCACCACAGCATCCAGCGCCCTCTTGTGGCAGCCGGGGACAGACGCGGTTCCCCCCCCCCCCCACCTCCGCTCATGGCCATCTACCTCTCCAATCCACCTGCCATCAGCCGCGCATCTGCTCACCTTCCTGCACATATTTGTAGGTCCTGGTGCCGCCGGCGCACCTCTGCCCCATCCTGACACTCACCTCACCTGACACCTTTGTGCAATGGCAGATCGGTCTGCCACGCTGAGCCCTGTCCCCAGAAGTTTCCTTACTTCGAAGGAAAACAACCCCGGTTGATCTGAGATCAGGGCAGTTCCAACCCCATTTGTCACCACAGGGACTGGTCTAGTAGGTTTTGGAGAATCACGGGAGAGAAGCGACCCCAGGGGGCCCAGGTGCCCTTCCCCCTCGCCGGGCCCCAATGGGCTTCCTCAGGCTTCTGCCCTCGGTGGCCCCGGGCCTGGGTACTTCCTGCACAGGGACCAGAAGGCAGCCTGGGACAGCCGTCTCCCCGATCCTAGCCAGCATGGTGCTGTGAATGTGCGTGTGCGTCTCATCCGCACCTGCACCTGCCCAGGGCTGGACCATCACCTGCATTGATGATGTGTGTCTGATGAGGGAGACCAGGTGACCGCAGTGACCCTAGCCATCCCTGTTGTCCCATCCCCCATGGCAACATGTGAAGGTGGCCGGAGCAGCCTTGCTTCTCAAAGAGCAGATCTGGTAAATGTGAGCTCCCCAGGGCACGACTCCTCCATGCCCCTGGTCCAGGCAGTGCGAGGACACAGCCCTCAGAAGCCGAGAACATTCCCCAGGTGGGCTAACCACCAGTGTGCGGCCGTACTGCCCCGCCACCTCACTCACAAGTGCCCGCTGGGCCAAGTACAAACGGGACACATGTATCCAGGTGCTTTGTTACACGTGTGGGTGTGTCGCACATGGTCCCCTTTCACAGACAGGATCGGGAGGCCCAGCCCAGGCGGCGTCAAACTTGGTGTGTGCATGCGTGCGCACACACACACACACACACACACACACGGTCCCATGTGCGTGCGCACACACCCACATCTGCATGCACAAGTGCACACACACGTAACACGTGGTCCCACACCTGTGTGTGCACAGATCCACAAGTGTGCGCGCACACACGCACCCACACACGCATACACATACATGTGCACACACAGACACACGTGCACACACAGGCGTGTGTACACATGCAGACGCACACACGTGCATATACACATACATGTGCCCCCCCCCCCCCACGGGCACAGACACACACGACGGGTAATGCCCTCTGTCTCCAAAATAAGCCTGAGCTGGCCGCGCCGGTGGGGCCTTCGGGGCTGGAGCCTAGGAGACGGGACGTGAGGCGCAGGGCCTTGTGGCGGTGGGCCTCCAGTCACCCGCTGAGTGCTCGGGACCACCAGACAGGCACACGCCAGTCCATCCGACCAAGGGGACAGGTGTGCAGATCCTGTAGGCGAGACGCCAAGGGGCCCAGGGAGGACGAGCTGCCGCTAATCCTCATTAGGAGCCTCAGGCTCAGCGCCTGCTGTCGCCCATCTCACATCACACCTGTTCCAAAGCGTCTGCTCAGACCTCTGGATGGGACTCAGGGGCCCACCATCTGAAGGCGGCCGAGACACAGCGCCAGCCCTGCCTTCCAGCTGGGGACACGGGCCGCCAGCCCGCTGATGGGCACGTCCTCCACCAATGACCAGGTGACAGCTGGCTGCAGGAAGGCCACCTGGAGGCCAGCCTGGACACGGGAGGGGAGCGCGCTCGGCCTGGGGAGGCTGCCTGGCTTTGGAAGGAGAGCGCACCCACTGGCTCCAGTTAACCCCCCGCCTGTGGACGCAGCCCGGTGCTCCTGAGCCTCGTGGTCCGGCCCCGAGCTGGCTGCAGAGGCCGGGCGGGGCCGCGCACCTGCCGTCCGTCACGTGCTGCCTGCTCGCCGGCTGCGCACTGCACCGATGGCATAGCCCCAAGTGCGGTCACTGCCCCTCGGAAGCACACTTGCCCAGGGATCCCACGGCCTGATCTGTGAACCTCCGCCAGCCGTTACGTGCAAGACCAGACTTGGAGATGGATCTAGTCCCCCGCTCTGCCCCATCTCACCTGCGGCCTCCCAACCTCTAACGGGGGACCTGCGCTGCAGGAGCCCCAGCCGCCCCTGTGGACAGCAGGTCATCGGTCCCATGTGACCGCTGATGGAAAGAGGCAGGACACTCGGCTAGGTCTTGGGGGGCGGGGGGCAGCCACCTCTCTGGCTCTGTGAGCCCCACAGGGACCAGGTGTCCATGGGACGCTGCATTGCCGGGCCTGGAGCCCCCTGCGGTGTCTGCATCAGTGGGCGGTGGGCAGGGGTCGCCCACCAGCCAGGTCTGCTCTGGGGTGACTGCTGGGCCCACACCCCACAGAGGCCTCCGGGATCACGAGCAGCAGGGATGGCAGAGTGGTCTAGGAGAGGCTGGGGCCGGTGCCGTGACAATGACTGTGACCTTGGGTCAAAGGCTCCCAGAAGGCCGTGCACCTGGTCTGGCCATCCACTGGGGGTCCGTGCAGAGGGAACCGGGAGCGTCTCCCGAGCAGGCAGGATCCTCCTCCATCTAACATCCTCCTCCCAGAGTGGACGGGTGAGGGCCGCCCTGATCCCCCTGCACACGGGACAACAGGCCTCGATTTCTGCCTCTTCTTGACCAAGACAGAGGAGCCTGGGCAGCGGCGTGAAAAGCGGGTCCTCCTGCTGCCTCCAGGCCCGAGGCTGCTCTGCGCAGCTGAGCTCCTGGGAGGAGGGGTGGGCCACGGGCCCTGGTGGAGCCCCCGGAGCAGGAAAGGGGTGGGGGCAGAGACTGCGGACTGAGCCCGGCCACGTGGGTGCAGCCGTGCCTCGAAGACAGAGCCACGTGGACGAGCTGTGCTGTGTGGATGCAGCCATGCTGTGTAGACAGAGCCTCATGTGGACAGGCCATGCTGTGTCGATGGAGCCATGCTGTGTAGACAGAGCCTCATGTGGACAGCCATGCTGTGTCGATGGGAGTCGCCAGTGGATGGGAATCCCATGTGCAGGGCCATGCCTCTGGGTGTCTACACCACAAACTCCTGCGGGAGCTGCGCCTCCCTGCACAGGACCAGGGAGAGGCAGCCCAAGGACATCACCCCGCAGGGTCCGGGCGGTGCTTGGCCCAGGCCGTGGCAATGCGGGTCTGCCTCTGGGACCTGCAGGGGGCGGTGCGGGTGAGTGCATTTTGCTTCCCGCCCTGCCTCCTCACCCCTGGCCACGTCTCTAACCCGTCCTGCCCGCCTGGTGCTCACTGCACCCTGCTGGCCCACTGTCAGCACGCGGGTGGGGTGGGGGGGGCTCCCATCGCCCTGTGCCCAGCGTGGGTATGAGCCCCTTGGGCAGGTGTGGGGCACCGGCAGCGGCCCCTCTGTCCTCTTCTACCAGGGCAGCTCCTGGGGGCAGTGGCTCCTCTGCATGGGCCCTCCCTCTTCTGTCCCATCCTGACGCGACTCCTACGGTGGGGGGGTGGTTGGGGCACTTCTGGGGCCCCTGACGCAGAGCCCACACGTGTCCTGAGGGGATTCAGCGGGGGCGGCACACAGCCCTGGGCTGTCTTCTTCCTTTGACCCCATCGGACTTGGTGACTATTTGACAGATTTAGGAGGATCCGGAAGCATCCTCAGAGGTCAAGAGCAGCCTCCCCCATTGCACATGTGAGGACGCGTGTCCAGGCCGGGGCCCGGCTGGCGGCCGCCCCGCCACATCCCGCAGGGAGAGCACACAGCCTTGGAGGGCCACGCGGGGCCCCTGCAACCAGGCCCCTCTTCACCTTCCGTGGGCTCGCCCTGTGCACCGTCTCTGGGCCCAGGCAGCCACCTGCCCAGGGCACTGCGGCTTCTCCCTACCCCTGGGTCTGGCTCCAACCCTCTCTGGGAGTCAGTCACAGCCTAACAGTCTCTCTGTCCGGGGCACCACCCCCAGGTCAGCTCTGAGCAAGGAGGGGAGCCCCCGGCCTACCCCGGAACCACTGGCCGCTGCCCCTCCTCCGGCCCCCGGGGGGCCTGGAGCAGCCCCTCAAGCCCTCACCACCCAGGGAGGGGAACTAGGCCATCCAGAGAGCACCCAGCCAGGGAGGCGGGGTCGCCGGGGAGCCAGCCCCACCCCACCCCCACTGCCTGACTGCAGGTCCAGGGCTCTCTACCCAGGGGCCATGAAAATAGGTGCAGGAGCCCGGCCTGGAGCGCCCGGCCTGCCCGGGAACGTACCTGGTACAGGGCCTCCGCACTGCCACCCCGAGTCCTGCCCAGCGGGACCTGCGCAGCCACCGGGGGCTCCTTGCAAGGGGCTGTGGGCGGGGCGGGAAGCGTGAGCAGGGCCAGGGACTAGCTCCCGCACCCCCCGTGGCCCAACTGACTCCTCCCCTGGCAGCCTGACCCTGACTCCTCCCCTGGGGGCCTCCGTGCACCCCATCGTCCAGGGGCCTTGACATACAGCGAGGTGAAGAGGTTGTTTGGGTGGACTCTAGGGGACCCTGGGTGGCCGTGGGAGGCTGGGACCTACAGCTGGCCCCACAATCGCCCATCACGTCCACTGCTAAGGGCGCTGCAGACGGTCAGGGGACAGTGGAGCCAATGGGATCTTCCCGGGGTGACATGCAGGTGCCACAGGGCTCCACACCCCCGATGCCACCGAGGCACCCCTGGGGGCTGAATCCAGCACGCACTGGGTCCTGGGTCTCCTGATAGCCTCGCGTCTTGTGCAGCTAGAGAACAACGTGGCTGAAACACCCTCTGACGGACGGACGATGGACGAGGGGCACCGGTCAGATCGGGCTCCCCGAAAGTCCTGGGGGCCCCTGTGACCAGCCGCAAAGAAGGCTGAGGCCCCTCCGCAGCACACCCACCGGGAGGCCCCCATTCTGCGTCTCTGAGCCCAGGCCCTGAGGCCGCCTCATGGTGCTGGGGCGTCAGGCCCCACTGGGGAATTGAGGGCCCCCACAGGAGTCGTAGACCCGTGCACCCGGCCCCGCTGTGGGGTCAGCACTTGTCACACTGGTCCCACAACACTGGCCCAGCTGGACACTGGCCGGACACACACTCACCGTCCCCCGGGTCCTGGGCGTCCCCCTGGTGCCTGCCTCTGTGGCCACCATCCGTGCTGCTGGGGCTGCACGTGGTGTCCGCGCCCCAGGGCTCATCCACCGACACCTCCCTGGGCTCTGCGGGCCCAGCATCCGCCTCGATGACACAGGCGCCGCTGCTGTCAGCCGAGCCAAGGGGCAGGTGCTGGGGGAGCTGCCGGCCACCGCCCCCGCTGTGGGGGGAGCCTGGGGAGCCCCTGCCACCCAGGTCCGGGTCCAGCATGTCGCTGATGTAGGACTCCCGATAGCGCTTCCTCTCTGTGTGGGGACAGGAGGCACAGCAGGGATGTGCCTGGAGCCGCAGGGTGTCAGCGGTGGGTGCTGCCCACACCCCCAGCTGGCGCTGCGGCCCCGGGGGCGCGGTATGAGGGGAGGAAAGTGCGTCCCTGGATCAGGGCCCCGTGTACCCACGGCACTTGTCACCCACAGCCAGTAAGCTCCCAATTTGTGCCCCCCCAGGGCTGTCCTGTCGTCCTGGCTGTCAGGGACCCCAGGCAGCCCCTGCACATGAGCAGGCACGCTCGCACGCAGATGGGCACATGTGCACACTCGTGCGTGCACGGCCGGAGAGCCCCCAGTCCCTCAGCCGTCCTGCCACATGTGCCACATCTAGACAATTCCTTTCTAGAATTCAAACTGTCCCCAGGCCCCGTCCTCAGAACCGGCCTCCTCCCCCTTCCAGAGGACACAGGAGCCAAGAGGCCACGGTGGGGAAAATGAGAGGCGCCCAGCATCAGGCCGGGCAGCCCTCCCGGTGCCTCGGCTGAGGCCAGGGCGGGCGGCATCAGCGCGGGCAGCCCTCCCACGCCCGGGCCACGGTCGGGGCGCACCTTCCATGCTCTCCAGCCGCTGCAGCCTCTGCAGGGAGGGCTGCAGGCTGAGCCGCAGCTGGTGGCTGGTGCTGAGTAGCCGCAGCAGGTGGCCGGAGCGCCAGGCGCAGCCCGTGTAGTACACCAGCTTCCGCGCCGACGGCAGCCCGTCCGGCTGGATCTCAAACCTTTTCCCCTGAACAAGGAAAAGGCAAGATGTAATCATACAAGAAAACTGCGTGACAGCAAGTGTTTTAAACACAGCCGCACCCCCAGACCTGGAAGCCCCCCATGTTCCTGTTGTGCAAATCCCATTCCCACGTGCAGGTAGGTGGCCAGAGGCGCACAGCACTCAGCTCTCAGGTGGAGAGGGCAGCCCTGGACGGCATGGATGGCTAGACACCCCTCAGCCCCCTGACAGCGGCGCACGAGGCAGCAATCAATCCCAGGACAGGACACCAGGCCTTGGCTGCACCGTCCAGAGGAAAGGTCCGCGGCAAGCCTGCGCGTCCAGGGCCCTCCCTGTCCTGTGCTTCAGCCCCAGAGTGCCAGGCAGGGCCCAGGGAGGCCTTGTGGGGCCAGGGCTAGAGGGCAGCGCCATCTAGAGGCCATAGTATTTCCATGACCCGCTCATTTCCCTTGTTTTGTCCATAGCAGAACGCCAGGCCACCAGCAGCAAAGCGCTGCCCAGAGGCAGGGCCATGTAGCCCTGCGGCAGAGCCAGGCCCCGGCGCCCCCAGGTGCAGGGTCTCAGGCTGTGTCCGCTCCCCATGGAGGGTGAGATCCTCCCACCTTGACCCCCCATCAGACACGCACCAGAAACACCAGCTTCCCAATGTGGGCCCAGGGGAGGTCACAGAGCAGCTGGAGAGTGTGGTTCACCTCCTGCAAAACCCCAGAGACGGGCTCAGG
>PJEM01012983.1:0-12729 GCA_004023845.1 Helogale parvula
TTGCTCTTTTAACATAATTCAAGGATGTCTCGGGAATTCTAGCACGCCCTCCCCATTCAGCCGAGCGCGGGACCCTGCGTGAATTCCAGGTAAGCCCGGGGTCCGGCCGCCGCCGAACAGTGGTCCGCGCCGGTGCCCGCTGCCACCGGCCGCGTGCCCTCTCCTCTCCCGCGGCGGGCGCCGCGCCTCGCGCCGGGCGCTGCTACCTGTTGGGGGTAATGATGGACCGCGGGGATTCCTAGTTTGCCCAGATCTGCTCGGAATCTGGCTCTCCGCCGGCTTTGCCTCTCTACGCGCTACCCTTTGCTGGCAACTTCGGTGGCGATTTCCCGGGCGTGAGAAAGCCCGTGGCGTCCAGCATTTCGGGGTGTGAGGGCTGTGCCCCTGCCGGGCGACCGGTCGGCGTCTCGCTGGTGGTTGCGCGGCGGCCCAGCCGGCAGCCAGGGAGGCCCGCGCTCCCCGGGAGCGCCGCCGGGCTCGGAGCAGGTGCCGGCCGCAGGGTCTTAGCGAGCCGCCCCGGACCCTGCAGCGCGTCCCACCCCCCCCCCCCCCCGCCCCCCCCCCCCGGGCCTTTTTGTGCGGGCGGCGGGTGGGGGGGGGGGGGGGGGGACCCCTGGATGGGAGGCGCTTGCTAAGCAGGGACTGAGCTTCCAGCGAAGTTTCTGTGAAGGAAGCTGCGTGCACCCTTGGAGGCATCCCGGGAATGGTAGGGTGGGTGGCCCGAGCTGCGGGTCAGGCGGGGGATGGGGGGGCAGTGGACCCACTCCTGGAAGAGGACTGAGAGTTGGGCTCAGAGGAGGGAGAGGAGTGCAGAGAAGAAGCCAGGCTACTTAGAGTGACTTGCTTTTTGATAGAATTTAGGTCTCCCAGTGTGCGAGTGGCTGTGCGTTCTTTTCCTGGGATAGAACTCCCAGTTCTCTGCGCCTCTTTGTTTTGTGTCCTTGCCTGGAGAGAATGATGGAAACACGACCCCCTCCGATCCCTCTGAGATCAAGGCATCCACTTTACCCTGGGGAGCCAGAGTGGCAGTTTGGGCACTTGCCTAAGGAGGGGATCCTTCCTCTCGCTGGGTCTGTGACTCTGGCAGCCCAGAGCAGGGTAGGGTGGTAACCAAAATCTGGGGGCTTGTAATGATTCGCCAGCTCTTTTTGGAGGCCGTGGTGGTGGATTCTTACTCTTGGGAGCCCAGAGTTTACATGTCATAGAGATATCATCGTTAGAAGAAAAGCTAGAGGAGCCAGGATGGCTTAGTCCAGAGAAGTGTTTTCCTCAAAGGATAGGATGTTTGTGATGCTTAAATAAGGGCATGACTTTATCTTCATGGACATCAGAGCCAGAGAAAAGGAGCTCTCTTTACTGGAAAAATTTACTCTTCTGCAAATGTGTTGGTCTTAAAGGATTGTGCAGTCATCTTGAGAGCTTAGAAGAAGGCAGTCTTTTCTTGTTGTTTGATTCCATTGTAGCGTTTTCTTCACATGCTAAGGCTCTGGCCAGGTAAAAGGTCTTTTGTTTGATTTTGTTTATTTTTTTAAATACCACTTTGTGGTAGTGGGTAATCATGTAATGTATTGTTTAAGCCAGGACACTTTTGAAAGTGAACAGAGACATTAATAATAGTTATGTAGGGACAGTAGAGACTGTCTAGACAGGGATGAATGATTGCCCTAAGACAGACTATATGATCAGAGGTAGGGACAGTTCATGACACAACATGTGTTACTTTCATGCCATTTGGATCTTGCATCTCCCTTCCTGGCATGGTTCTTCCTGACTCAGATCTCAAATGGACTTTATTTCAGTTCCCTCTAAGAGTCCAGCTCCAAATACAAATCTCTTTCCCTTGATGAACTTTTCTTCCCCCAGCCCCATCAGTCCCTTCCCAAATCCCATTCCTAGAATGGGACTTCATGCTCTGACTGCAGGGATTACAAGCAGGGGGTGATTTATGTGGAACTGTTTCTATCCTTCTGTCTGCTTCTCTGTGGTATTTATGACCATGGGGATCCAAGGAGGCAATTCCTCTGCCAGGAATTCAAGTGTTGTGTTGATGGCGGTATGATATACAGTGACCCTCACAGTCACACAGTTGAGTTATTGGCTTACTGCTGTCATACCTCCTTGGCTATCCTGCAGCTGGGAGTGAGGTGTGTGTGTCTTGGTTTCAAACTGAGAAACTCATGTTCAGGAAATGTCCTATTACAGGGTACACCTGACTTTGACTTCTCTTGCTTGTGTGCAGAGAGCTGTGTGGATTTTTAGGGGATGTGTTTATCAGTCATACCTTCATTCCCCTGGGAGCCCATGGGTCTCTCAGGCAGCTAAGTCTCTGCAGGGCTTTAAAAATTTAGCTACTACTTACTCAGTGCTTATTATTTTCCAAGCAATTTCTAGACTTTATTATAATTAATCCTTATCCAACCCTTTTCAGAAGATATCTCTATTTTATACATAAGGAAACTAAAGCTCAGAAGAGTTAGTAACTTGCTCAAGTTCACCCAGATAGTAGGGGGGCAGAGCTGGGATTCAAACCTAAAGCTAGCTGACTTCCTCCAAGCAGTGGTGCTTTTTTGTGAAGCTGATGTGGTCCGTGTTTGGCTCACAGAATTAATCCCACCTATTCAGGGGTTCTGGGGTGATGGGTAATTCTGGAGTGGGAGGATTGGGCAGTCCATTTGTCCATCCTCCGTGGTTCTTGACTCATGTTGCCCCGTCCTTTTTGTCAGCATTATCCTTTCTTGGTCTCCATGAAGTTGGTGTCTCTCCTTCCCTGTGTTGCTTCTTAGACCATCACTGGAGGGGTCTCTTTCCAGGATCCTACTCAGTGAACTCATGACCTCCTGGGTGGCAGGATTGTTTCTTGGAAAGGTAGAACATACGTCACCATCTGGTTTTTAGGGTCTGTCTACACAGACCCTAAAGCCTATATCTCTTGGTTATTAAAGCCTGTGTCTCTCAGGGTCACAGTTGAATGAGTCCAGTTTTTTTCAGAGATTGATCATGACCTGGCTTGGAGAGATCATCACTACTCAGAAGTAATTCTACAGACAAGCTAAGAGATATTTGTCCAGAAGTAATTTTATAGCTCTGCAAGGGAAGCTGACCATACCCAGCTGGCAGCATCTTGGCTAGGTCCTTCAGATTCTTTCTCTATAGGTGAAAATATACCATTAAATAGACAGTCCCAGACATTGTTTACACCCATTCATCATTCTTATTTACCTTGTAGCACCACAGTCAGCCAGACCAAGAACAGCATGCTTAGGGGGAAGGAGGGCATTATGGGGGGGGCGGGGGGGATAAAAAGGACTACCCTTGAAGACTTGATTTCTAGCCCTGGCTCAGCCCCATTAAGTAGCCCCGTGACCTTGGGCAAATCATTCACCTCCCTGGGCCTCTTTTACCTTGTCTGAAAATGGAGGTTGGGCAGATGCTCCTCAGGTGTGTCCTTGTTCAATCGTCTAAGGTCTTAGAGTTCAGGATGGCTTTGCGTTCTGTGCTTGCTCTGCAAATCCTAGGCAGAGCCCTCCTCCCTTCTTCTCTGTTGGCCAGGCTGGGCGTGGGTGGGTGGGGTTGATGGACAGGTGTTAGATGGAGGGGCTGTGAAAGGGGAGGAACAGTGACCGCCTTGGCCTTCTGTGGGCAGGCCTTAGCCCAGTGTCTGGAGAAATGAGGTGGTTTATCTGGCCAGGGGAGACTTTGCTACTACCTTGTGTTACCTTGGCATCACCAATAAGTTATATTACTGTACATCCCCAATAAGTGACAGGGAATTGAGATCAGGAAATACAAACACTTTGCTAACCAACATCTACAATATGCCTTGAATGATGAGCCAAGCGCTGGAGGAGGGGAGGGTCAGGAGGAGAGGGTCTACAAAGAAAAGGTGAGGGGACACAGTCTTTGTTCTCATGGCACTTATAGTGTGGTGGGGAGCCTGCATCTAGGCCATTGGATGAAGTATATACATGTGACAAATTAGAAAGCCATCTGGAACCAAAAGGCTCATTTAAAACTATTTGTTACAATAGGGAGTTGCTATGTGCACGTCAGGTATCTTCCTGGTAGAAGCAAAGGTATGTGGTACCTTTCACACTGTCACCTGGAAAACTTATACCAGGAATACAAGCCTCGTCTCTGACAGGGGGATTCTAAAGGGTTCTGTTATCTGCCTACATGCATGGACATGGAGGAATCACGGTGAATCAGATTCTAGAACAGAGTTGGGCTTTCCCAGGGAAAGGCCTTCCCATTTATGTTCACATGGTATTACTGTGGAATCACAGGGCCTCTATAACTCATTTGATCACACTTGAAGAAAACATTTCCCCCTATAAATGCTAGCCTGGGATTGGAGTAAAGAGAGAATGCTCTAGATTATTCATACGGGGTTAGTGTTGGCAGCAGCAGCTAAATGGGTATTGGGGAAGGGCATAGAACTGGGGAGCACCAGGAGGAAGGTGTGATGCTGTCTTGGGCACAGGTCAGGCACCACAGCCTGTGGCAGGGCAGTGAATCTATCCCTGTGACTTTTTATGTAATTTTCTAACCTGGGTAATGAAGTCTATGGCTATCTATACTCATGGACACATCTTTTGATGATGGAAGTATCACTGTTGTTGCATAAATGCAACTTGATGCCAAAGTAGTTCCTTGTGTCTTCTGTACCTTCTCTCGTGTATCTTTTGGGGTTTTCCCCCTTTCTCATGAACCACATGTGTACATGGCCTTTTTCTAGGCCAAGTGGGGAAAAAAGATGAAAATGACATGGTTCTCACTTTCAAATAATTGGTTTCTAGCTCTCAGTACAGTACTTTGAAGAAGTCTTTATTTCTTTTACTAAATTATATGTTATCTGACCATGATGTAGGGGATCTGGTGTTGCTCCAGTCCTTACTGGCTGTAGCCCACAGACAAATAACAACCTCTGGGCCTCAGCCATGTTGGCAATACACAGGCCCCGTCCCCCACCTTACAGAGAAGGGGCCTGGAGCCTGTGGTTGCTTGAGATTCCTTCCCATTATAAGAGCGATGACTGTTCTGTGATTTTTGTCTCCCATCCCTTTTCTCCCCCTCTCTTTGTTCTTTGTTTCTCCCTCTTACCCTGTCATATAATAGAAAAAATTTTTTTTTGTTTGCTCTATTTACTGAATAGGAATTTTATTCTTTTTCCTTAATTTAAAAAGTGGTGAGGAACATTTTATATTTCTGCTTCTTAAAAGAAGGTAAATTGAATCTCTCTTGACTTATTTGGTTCTTGATTGATGTTTTCTTGAGTGTAATGAACCCAAATACAGTCAAAGTTTCATGCCTTCCTTAGTGAGGGGATTTGTAATGACAGGTGAACACGTATCCAACAACCCGCTTCTCCTTTTGTCGCATCTCAGACTCTCGGTTAATGAGCTGTTCAGTGCTGAAGTCTGAGTCCTGGGTACATCTGCCTCTGTACCCAGGCAAGGAAAGTCAGCCTGCCAACCTCAGAACCTGGGCAGTGGCCCAGAGCGGTCCCCAAGGTATGTGGAGGTGAAGAAGTCTGGGCTGTGGGGGTGGAGGTGGGGGTAAAGCCCCAGATATAAACCTCATCTCCGTTATTCGGTGGAAAAATCACAGCCTCTCTCTGCTTGCCCCCTCCTCTCCTTCTCCTTTCCTACCCTTTCTCCCCACTGTCCTTCCTTCTGCAAATACATCCTGAGTTCCTGTTCTGGGCCAGGCAGTGATTTGGATACTGAGAACGCAGCATTGCATGAGGCAGAAAAATCTCCTACTTTTGTGAAATTTATATTCTGTTGTAGGGAAAGAGAGAGGGAGGGAGAGAGAGAATAGACAAATTTTAAAACAAAATATGGTAAATGTCACCCAGAAAATTAGTATAGGGTGATGTAGCAGCAACTGATTAGCTCTTTAGATTGGAATGTTAGGGAAGGCTTCTAAGGACATAATATTTAAGTGGAAGATCAGAATAGCAAAAAATGAAATAGGATCCATATCAGCAATTCTCTACAGCCATTATGAGGAATAAGTGCAATTGCACAAGAACATGTTCTGTAGACTATAAAATAAATGCTGCACATTTTCTATCTCATTAGGCAAAATTCCTTGAGGGCAAGCATTGTGATTAATTAATATTTGCAATCTCAGTACCTAGCATGGTAGGAAATGTGGGTTGAAAAAAATTAGGTTTATAAAATTGGGAGTTCAGAGGGAATTTTTAAGAAATAAATAAGATGGTGTCTATGGCAGGCCTTTGTTAAAGGAATGTTCCTTCCACTCTTGCAACTCCTGGGTTTTCCTGGAGATTTCTATACACAGTGCTCTGGGGAGAATGGAGAATTTCTCAGAGAAAGGCATCATTAGGGCAGAGAGGGATGGGTAACAGTGAGGAAGTAGACTTCCTGAGGAAATTCCGTGTTGCTTTTCTTGGTTTTCATGGTCTTCTTGACCCAGAGCAGAGGTTAACTTACTTGAAATTGGGAAAAGATCCCACAAGCTCACTCTTGCCCTCCATGTTTGGGAGGAAGGCTTCCTTTCCCATACTTCTGCATCATTTGCTTTCCTCCAGTCCTGGAGCCTGGCTCATCAGGTGCCCAGAAGACCTCAGTCCATTCTGCTGATTGTTGGCCATGACTCTGTAGACCTGTGCCCCTCCCTGCCACCCTCTCTGAGGCTTGAGTCAATGTAGCCCACCTACTGTATCCAGTGAGTCATGGCTTTTCAAACACCCAGGTATGAATCACTCAACTGGTAGCCTTTGAGTTGTCTTGGGTGACAGCTGAGGGAGAAGACTGTGTGCCCTGTTCCTCACCTTGTTGTTGCTTTGTCACACTTCCTGCACTTAGAATCTAGAGCTCTAATCCCACAGCCCATCTCAACGAGACCAGTTGTTGGGGGTATGTGGCCTATTCACTGACGTGGTAGAGGTCCTTCAGGGAGAACTTCCTGTCCCAAGGTACGGTTCCTGGACCAGCAGCATCAGCATCATCTCAGATGTCCTGAATCAGAAACTTGGGTTGAGACAAACCTTCCAGGTGAGTCTGACTCATGTTAAAGTTTGAGAACCACAGTTAGAGGTGTTGATGAGGGGATGTTCCAGAAACACGACGTGTCTTACATCTGTGTGAGATACAGGGCTTGTTGTTCTTGTTTCCATAGGAGCAAAACCCTCCCGAATCCAAGACCACTGGAGGTGGTGGAGCCCAAATTTGACTAAAGTCTTGGTTCCAAAGCCATAATTACATGAGATTTAGTTGCTAATATTTCTAGAGACTTCTGTTAGTAACCATTAAACACCTTAGTGCTAATTGCTTTATTATCCATTTACCATAGGCTTCTAAGAAGAGATCTGGAGTAACCCAGGTGTCAATGTTATTTCCTGAGTGCTTTCACTGCTTGGTAATTCCACCTCTGATTAGTTCTGGGTTGGTTCCTTTTCCAGATGGGAACTGAAGGACTACTCCTTAAATGTAGGTTCCTTCTGGTCCCAACCCGGGGCCTTTCCACTTCTTACAGTACACGCACTTCAGGAGACATTTCCTCCCCTTCCTTTGCTTGAACCATCACCCATGTACTGATGACTTTCCAACTCAGGGTTGTCTTTTGAGTTTCAGAATTTCCTTTAACTGACGACTGGACATTTCTATTTCAACACTTACTAGTATCTCAAACTTACCTTGCCCCAAATGGAACCCATTATTATTTACAATATCTTGTCTTCTGCTTGTGTCACATTTGCTGTCATTTCATTGGCTAAAGCAAGTCACAGGGCCAAGCTCAGTCTGAGTGTGCAAAGCTCCTCCAAGAAGCAGACACCAAGATGGGGTTAAATGTGCAAGGACTTTATTAGGGGAAATGCCTATGAAAGCTAATGGGAAAGTCTGGACGAGCTACCAGGGCACTAGATGATTCTGACCCTGAGTGATGAATAGAGGGAAGGAAGGTTGAGTGCAAGGATCCCAGCCTGCTGTGCAATCTAAGAATGCTCAGCAAGGCTTCTGGGAAGCCCTTGGACCAAAGTCAGCCGTTAGATGGGTTTCATGTCTCCTAGGAGTGGCCTGCCTTAGTGTGCCTGCCAGGCTCCCTCTGTGCAAATGCAGTGATGGGTTTCAGAGCCCAGAAGGTGGGGCTCTTGGTAAATTAAGTGTCCTATAGTTACATGTCTGCCAGGTACATTCTTATGTGCTACTGCAGGGCCATTACTCACATAGTTTTTCATATGTCCCTTATTTACACTTGTAGCTCAGACCTCTGTCATAAGCTCCAGACCTCCTTATCCAACAGCTTTTTTTATATTTAATGCTTATTTATTTTTGAAGTAGGGGAGGGGCAGAGAGAAGAGGACAGAGGATCCAGAGTGGGCTCTGAGCTGTCAGCACAGAGCCTGATGCTGGACTTGATTGTGAACCATGCGATTGTGACCTGAGCCAAAGTCAGACGTTTAACTGAGTGAGCCACCCAGGCGCCCCTCCAAAAGCTTTCTTACTGTTTCCACTTGGCTGCCTCAGAGGCATCTCAAACTTACAGTTAAGACTCAACTCCTTATTTCTACCACCAGATGCTTCTCCTCCAGTTTTCTTTGTCTTGGTGAATGGTGCCTTCATCCACCTAACAGTTCAACCGGACACTGTTGAGACTTTCACCTCTCTATACCCTTAGGCAATCCATTATGAAATCCTGCCAGTCTTAGTGCCTGAATACTACATGACCCTGCACTCTCTTCACCACTTCCACTACCACCACCTAGACAAAGCCATCATAATCTTGTACTCAGATGACCATAATAGCCTCCTAACTGATCTCTCCACTTCCTATCTTGTCCCCATTACAGCTCTTTGCTGTACCTGGTAGCTCGTATAATGTTGAGTAATAAACACGATCATGCCACTTCTCAGCTAGAAATCCAAGGTCTTAGTGATGGCCTGTGTGCCATGCATGTTTTAGCTCTCTCCTTTCTTCAGCTTCAACTCCTATATCTCTCTCCTTCACCTACCACCCTGTGGCCGCACTGGACTCCTTTGGAATGTGCCTAGCTCTTTCTCAGCACCTTTGTACATGCTGTTCCTCTCTTTGTAATTCTTCCAACCTCTAACTCTCCAGTTACCTGGTGAATGCCGACTCATCATTCTGTTCATCATTCATACCTACTCATCATTCTATTCTCAATTTGATGTCATTTCTTCAGTGAGATGTTCCCAGACAACTGTCCTCCCCCACAGTCTAATTTAGACTCTTCCATTGCTCTTTTATAGCATCCTACACTTTTATAGAACTCACCCCAGTTTATGTGTGTACACTTAATATCTGTGTACCCAAGGCAGAAAGTTTCTTGAGGATTGGGACCATGTCCCTATCATCCACTGCTGTGTCCCAGAGCTCAGCACAGTGCGGGCACATAGCAGTAGCTTAGTAACTCTTAGTTGAATGGATACAGGTCCAAGAGAGGAAAGGAGGTGGGGGAGACTGGGTCTTATGGTGGTTCATCCTTCCTAGTCCCTGGCTCAGGGTTGGGAAGGACCGGGGTCGCCCAGGAAGAATTGAATGCTCTGATTCTAGACTGTGAGTTCCTTGAAGGGAAAATTGTGTCAGGACACAGCACTGTTTCTCCTTGCAAACTGCTTACCTTCTTCCTCCATCCCTCTTCCCCACCCCTCTTTCACCACTGGACTGAGGATGCCTCCATGCTGGACAACCAGCTTCCAAAAAGCTAGTGTTGTTCAGCTGCTCTGGGATGACCCAGTGAAATCGAGGCCCCTTCCTTAGCCCACCCTCTGACCTGTGAGGGTTTCTCCGTCCTAGCTCTGCATTCTGCCTTTAGCTTCCTCTGGCTTTTGCCCACAGTCTCTCCCTGCTGTGGCCACTTCTTCCCAGCCCTCTATCGTTCCCCCTTCTCTGCCTGCGTCCAGTTCATTATGGCTTAAACTAAAGGCCAAAAGCCCGCCAAAATGTCAAAACAGGTGTTAGTCATCTTGGTGAGAGGCTGGCCGCCCAGGGAGTGAGCAGAGCAGAATGCTGCCTGATCAGGTGAACTTAGAGGAAGGTGCCTGGGGAACCAGGCAAGCACAGTCTGAGTGTATGTAATATGTGGCTGCAGTAGCTCTATCCCCAGCTGCTGTCATGTTCTCTTCCTTATGCGGTGGGGCAAGCAAGGGTTGCTGGCATCCTGGAGTTGTTGAGACTGTGTTGCTGGAACATAAAGCTGCCCAGGTCCCTGTAACAGGTTTTCCTTGTGGGTGGGTGTGTCCAGAGAGGTGCCAGATGGGTAGTAACCAAGCAGATGGGGACTCAGTTCTGTGGGAGAGGGCTCAGAGCATCAACCGTGAGGTCCTGGAGCTGTCAGGGTCCTAGCCCTCCCATTCCTAGGTGGCTCTGCACAGGTGACTTGGCACAGGTGACATGGCGTTTGTAGGCATGTAAAGTTGTGAGGGCTTGGGAGATGCTTGTTTGTAAAGGTCATTCAAACCATTAAGACAAACAGAATTCAATTTAAAAAATACAGATTCCACCCCCATTTTATTCCTTCACTCTGCTTTTTAAAGGTTTCATAGCAAAATTCTCAAAGCCCAAATATGAAGTGCCAATGAAATAATTTGCCTTGTAAACTTTAGGGCTTGAAAAAAATGTATAATTTTAGTGATTATGTGGGAAATGGCATCTGATAGTTTTCCTATTTTGTTCTTTCTATAAAGGTAGAGGATGCTTAAGGTTTGCATTGCTATTAGCCTGCCATTGAAGAATTGCAATAGAAAATTGAAGAATTTTAACTTTGTTTTCACTGATCCTGAAACAATTTTGTATTTTAGAGGGTAGGAGGACCTTTGAGGGAGCCTAGCAGATATAATTATACCCCAGACATCACCCAAAATCCAGTACATCAAAAAATTATTAAACTCCTAGTACAGTGATTCTTAAGCTTTGCTGTCATAGAATCCTTTGAACATTTGATGAAGGCTGTGGACTCGACCTGGTGAAATGCACATCTCAAACATTCATACAATATCTGGGGACCCCAGAACCTCATGAAGCACTTCCTGCTTGGAGCCTGGGTGGATTCCCCAAGTTGAGAATATTCTTAGCATCATGAATCAGCCACAAGAGGACTGAGCAGAGCTCAGAGGACAGAGATTCTGAGTCGAGAGGCAGGACTGGGCCTTGCCTTCACTGGAGTTTCTGGTGTACAGGACTCATGAGAGAAGTTTCCATCCTCAGCATGCGAACTTGGCCTCCCCGAGGATGCCTCCTGCACCTCACATGGACAGAGGCTCCCTCCTACAATTGTGAGCCCTGACGCTATCCAGAAGGCTGACTGTGGGTCAGCTTGGCCCACAGGAAGTGATCCATAGTGACACAGCAAAGCGTGGTCCAGAGGGTGGATGGCATCATTTCTCAGCCCCTTCCAACATGAACTCTGTAAATAGTCTGTGGAAGGGGCTTCCCCTTGGGACACAGCCTTTGCTTGAATTCCTTTTTTTCCTAAACGGCCCTGCTCTCTCCTCTTTGCCAATCTTCCAGAGTCTCATCTCCTCTAGGAAACATATGGCATCTCTTCCAGGTAGCCCCATCCATGCTGGGAGCCCCAATATCATAGTCCTCCCATCCTCTGTACTATGTGCTCTCATATTCCTTGCCTTTTTTGGTTAACCTTTCAGCTGTAGGACTTGACTGTACAGTTAGAGGGCAGTTTCTCAAGGTCAGAGACTATACCTTCTGCCTGGGTACCTGGAGGCTCAGAGTGGGAAGTTTAAGAAAAAACCAAATATGTTATTGAGGAGAGCAGCCAGGAGAAGCACTGGAGCTCTGGTGACAGCTGCAGGGGCTGTGAAGGGCGAGTCTCCTGGGAATGACTGTTTTTAAAACTCCTCTTTCCTCCCCCAGAAATGGCTCCATTTCTCTTCTCTATGTAGAACGATTCCTCTAAAGACTTTCTTGTACTTATTGGGTCTGAATTCTCTCCTTTATTTTCTCCTTTTCCTTTTCCTCTTCCTCCTCCTTTTCTTCTTCTTCATTAAAAGTTTTTTTTTATGTCTTTATTTCATTTTGAGAGAGAGAGACAGAGAGTGAATGGGGGAGAGGCAGAGAGAGAGAGGAAGACACAGAATGTGGAGCAGGCTCCAGGCTCCGGGTTGTCAGCACAGAGCCCAATGGAGGGCTCGAACCCACAGACCGTGAGACCATGACCTGAGCCGAAGTCAGATGCTTAACCTACTGAGGCACCCAGGTACCCTTCTTCTTCTTTATTTTTTTAAATTGAAGTATAATTAATATACAGTGTTATATTTCACATGTACAATATAATGATTTGACAGTTCTATACATTACTTAGTATTCATTACAATAAGTGTATCCCCCCCTTTTTTTAAAATTCGCTTCTTATTGTGGAAAATTTCAAACATACACCAGAGAGAATAGTATAATAATCCCTCAGATGCCCCCCCACTCAGCTTCAGTAATTTTTAACCCATGACCATTTTCTTAACCTAAGTCTCCCCACTGGATTATTTTGAAGCAGATCTCATTTATCCCATAATTTGATGCATAATATTTAGGTACCAGTCTCCTAAAGATAATGGACTATAAAAATAACCATAATAACATTATCACATTCCTCCAAATTAATTAATAATGATTTCTTAGTATCTCTAGGTATCTAGTTGGTATTCAAATTTCCCTAATTACATCTTATTATTATTTATTTTTAGCAGTTTTTTTGTTTGTTTGTTTGTTTGAATCAGAATTCAAAGA